>QLTV01001465.1:1912774-1934420 GCA_003457575.1 Thermophis baileyi
CGAATCGCCGCATGTAGGAGTCCCATTTCTCCCTGGTCGGGTCGAAAGGCGCCGGCGGGTGGAAGGTGGACATAGCGGCCGAAGGAGGCAGGCAGATGTCTGCCTGGCTGGTTGAAAGTGCTGAAGAAGCTAGTCACAGTTCTCCTGGCCCAAGCCCTCGTCGCCACTGTTAGATAGTGGGTAGAGATGACAGGAGACAGACTTCCAAAGCAGCTCTTTATTTCAGCTCTTGTATCAGCAACCAGCAAAGAGCAGTCTGACAGCTTGCCCTTTTATAGGGAGCTGTCAGACAGACCAGCCAATAGCGTTTGAGCTTTTTCCCGCTCAAACGCTGGACCTGGTTGGAACCATGTAACACAGTTTAAACAGTTAGAACATAACAACCCTCTTTTTGTGCATGTAGTCCTTATGTAATATCCACTCAGGCAGTGCCCATTAATCGTTATGACGGCATTGAATGAGGAGTACGTACGATGGGTTCTCACAGTTGCATATGTCACAGCGTCTCTGTGATCACGATCACCATTGGCAAGTTTCACTGCGGGCTTTCGACAAGCAAAGTCAATGGGGAAGCCATCAGGAGGTCACAAATGATCATCATGTGACTATGGCAGCAGTGGGTTGCTCCCGGTTCGGCCCAGTTCTTAGAACCAGTAGTGCCGGCAGCGGGAGGCTCCGCCCACTCGCCAGGGATGCTTCTGCGCATAAGCGCGAACCGGTAGTAACGGGTTTTAGAACCCACTACTGGACTGTGGGATATTGTGACTACATGGGATTTGCCTAACAACAACTGGGACTGCCAGAACTGCTATCCTAAATTGGTCACATGACATCATATATTATGACTGTGTTACTTAATGACTGAATTTCCTATCCAAATTATAATTGGTAAGTGTGGACTACTTGTAAATGTTACAAATTATGGTCCATTGAGGATACTGCAGAATTTCAAACAACATGCATATAAAAAATCCAGATTTTTTAAAAGAAGAATAACATTAAATCAATATTTCCTCAGGAGCCAGTGTGATGTAGTTCTGGAAGATGCTAGATTAGAAGCCAAGAAACTTTGAGTTCTAGTCCTGATGTTGGCACAAAATCTTCTGGGTGACTTTGGACCTATCAACTTCTTTCAGCCCAAGGAAAAACAATGACAAATCATTTCTGAAAATACTGCCTAGAAAACAATTGCCAGGACAAGACTGATTTGATGACAATCTTTCAAAAAAATTCTCCAGTAGAATGTTTTCCTTCTTTTTTGAAATAGAAGTGTACCACAATTCGATTTAAAATTAATTTAGACTTAATTACAGGAAATCATATTCAAAGAAAAAAATGAAATTAAGATCATTCCAAGACATTCTTGGTACGACACATAAAGAGGAGAACACGGAAAATTGTACAAAGCTCAAATCCAAAATTCTTTTTCTATCTGTTTTGTCCTACCAAACATATGACATTCATATTCCTTTATGAAGTGTTACTTTAAAATGTAAACACAAACACTGCTATTAATCACACATGACAGCCTTTTATCCTAACAAGTAAAGCACACTCAGCAACAGCAATGAGTTATTGCCCAATCATTAAGAGATAGCTTCTTTGTTCAGTTAACTATCAAACTACTAAAACTGTTAGTAACTTTGTACATTAATGCAACAATAAAGATGAATATAGCACAGCATCTTACTTCGGAACATGTCCAACCAAATGTATATGGAAAACTACATTATTTCTTTACTTGAAGGCTCAAGACAGCTAATCTGGGCGCTTCCCTTCAATTTATCTTCTATGACACGGGTGTCAAACTCGTGGCATCACATTGCCGTCACGTGACGTTTCCCCCCTTCGTGGAGCTGGAGTGGGCGTGGCCTGCATGTGAGGCATCTGGCCTGCGGGCCGCTAGTTTGACACCCCTGTTTTATGAGGTAGGATGATGAGAAAAGATTGGTGATTTTTCATGGCTAAAAGTGGGCTTGAACCAGGTTCACCCTGGTTTGACACCTTAACCACTGCCACTAACTGGTTTTTCTCCAGTCACAACCCCATCTGAGTAAAATTATGGTGCTCCAGACTAAACACATTAGTTGAGGCAGGGTTTGACTAACACAGAATAAAGTGGAATGGTTGTTTCTGGGGATTTAAAAACTGTAATAATACATTTCATTTGCCTATTCAACTGCCACCTCATATGGCTAATTTAGTGTGAAGGAAAATAACTTTTTAAAAAAACTGGTGGGTTTTTTTTTTCTTTTCTTCCTGCTGGTATGAAAAGGCTGAACTGAGAGAAAGAAAACTATTTTGTTCCATAGTAGATTTTTTTAGTTCATACAGGTTTGTTATTCAGATTAAATACAGTTAAACAAGTATCTTGTGTTTTATTTTTTAAATGTTTGCATGTAGATACAGCAAGTGGAAAAAATAATTCGTAAGTAAAATTAAATTTTCACTAGATTCTTTTTGCTGTCACACCTATAGTAATAAATGAGAATGGCTTAACTAGATAATTGAAGTTCGAATCTGAAAATTTCAGCAAGATGAGGAAGGAACTGCAAAAAATAGGATCCTGGTAAGATTATTGAGAGAGAAATTACAATAATTATCTTACCTACATATGGTAGTATTTTCAGGATTCTACCTCAAGAATATGATAACGTAAATCATAATGTTGTGCAGCACTTCACATTCAGAAGCAAAAAGGTGCTTTAGGGAAGGGTTTTCCAAGCTGTTTTCCATGGAAATCTATGGTTTCCTAAGAATTTGATAAAGTTTTATGAAGAGAAAGGATAAAACAAAAAAGTTCATTTGAATGCACTCTGTTCACATCTAGGGGTGAACTAGTCCCAAAAAAAATTTCTCAAAAAATAAGCTGATTTTTGGGAAGGAAAAAACTCCCTCTAAATTCTTCCCCATTCACACTTCACAAATGTGTTTCATAGCAAAACAAATACTGTGTTGGTCAGTCTAACAAAATAATATTTCTTTACAACTCTAATTTTCTTATTGTTTTTTTTAACAAATCAAGTTAATTATTATGCTGAAGTAGCACACATTGGAATTCATGATGTAGATTTTAATATTGTTCAGCAATTTATACCTATAATTTATAAACAGAAAATCCAGAACTGAATTGAGAAATGCATTTATTTACCATGCTTCCAGAGGAATGATCAACGGTTTCTTTTAACAAGAATTCAAATGCTGAGTAAGAAAAGAGTGATGAAGATAAGATCTATCTTTTATTATTATTATTATTATTTATTTATTTGTCAAACGTGTATATGATTACAGATAAAGTATAAACATGATTGTGAAAAAAATAATAAGAAGTACAAGCATGATTATGAGTACATGATACTTTACGAGTACGACGTTAGGACAGGGATGGTAGGCACACTGGTACGCTTATGCAAACCCATTACAGACCTCTTAGGAATGGGGTGAGGTCAACAGTAGACAGTCTAAGCTTAAAGTTTTGGGGGTTTGGGGAAGAAACTAGAGAGTCAGGTAATGTATTCCAGGCATTGACCACTGTGTTGCTTAAGTCGTTTTTTTTGCAATCAAGTTTGGAGTGTTTTACGTTAAGTTTGTATCTATTGTGAGCTCATGAATTGTTACGGTTGAAGCTGAAGTAGTCATTGACAGGTAGGACATTGTAGCAGATAATTTTGTGTGCTACACTTAGGTCAGATCGAAGACGGCGTAGTTCTAATTTTTCTAGGCCCAAAATTTCAAGTCTGGTGGCATATGGTATTCTGTTGCGAACAGAGGAATGTAGTACTCTTCTTGTGAAATATCTGTTTATTTAAACACAAGAATGGGGTGTGTAAAATTACAGACACTTGCTAATAAGAAATGTATGAAGAAATTTTTATGGAAAAATACATGATGTACCTGGGGGAAATAAATCACAACGAAGGGTTTATAGTTACAGTGTACGTGAGATGATGATGAATAATTCAGGCAACTTAAATTATAATGGAATATGTTCAAAGGGAAGGAATATGATTGGTTGCTTTCTCTGAACTAATGAAGTCAACTAAAGCAAAGTATATGGAGTATTGTTTGCTTCTTGACTGTTAATCTAGTGTTAATCTCGGTGTTAATCTCTTGTCATCTGGCTGTTGATTGTGTGAGGAGGTGTTTGGTCTTTTTGTTCTCTTTCCAGCTTGCTGATTTTCTCTTTTGAACAGTAAGTTTGTGTGTGTGTCTATGTGCCTGTTAATGGCTGATTTGTCAGAGTGCCAGGATAGACCAATGCTTGAAAAAAAAAATATTTTCTGCCCTTAGTTAGTTTCTTTAACTAATATATAGAATGAAAGAAACTTCATGTGCCTCGAGGCTAAGGAATATAAAGTCAACCACTTGGGTTTTACAGTTACTTCCCTGTGGATTTTCCTAATGGTCTGAGAGCACTAAACTAACATAATTTGACAAATAGGGCAAATGCTTCTATGACATCTAAACTCAGGCATGGTTCAGTTTAATTGTGAGACACCATTGCAAAAGTTACAGGTTTTAAAAGATGAGAACGGATTTGTCCATCCTTATTGAAAATTTCAGGGATGTAAATGTTGTAGGCCCTTTTGAGGAGACTCAAAAATCGGCACTGGCTGCCGATTGTGCTCCGGTCACAATTTAAGGTGTTGGTTGTTACCTTTAAAGCCCTACATGGCTCAGGACCAGTTTATCTGCGTGACCGCCTTCTGCCACACTCCTCCCAACGACCAGTGAGGTCGCACAGGGCTGGCCTTCTTCAGGTCCCATCAGCCAGACAGTGTCGGCTGGCGGGCCCGCGGGGGAGGGCCTTCTCTGTAGCCACTCTGACTCTGTGGAACCAACTTCCCCCCCGAGATCCATACTACCCCCACCTTACTGGCTTACCATAAAGCCAATAAGACCTGGCTTTTTTTCAGGCCTGGGGCCAATAATTGATTGATTGGCCCATGTATGTTTGTGTGAATGTTTTATTTTAATATTTATGTATTTTTAAATTGTTTTTTTTTCTATTGTTGTCTTTTTTATATATATACTGTGAGCCGCCCAGAGTCCTTCGGGAGTTGAGCGGCATACAAATTTTGAAAAATAAATAAATAAATAAATAAGTACAAAGTAAAGTCTAATACAGGGGTATCAAACTCAAGGCCCACGGGCCAGATACGGCCCGCGGGATGCTTAGATCTGGCCTGCAGGGCCGCCCTGGAAACAGTGAAGGACCGCCTGTGGTGCCTCTGCCAGTGAAAATGGAGCTCCAAGCCCTCCCAAGCTCCGTTTTCACTGGCAGAAAGGTGCAGGAGGCCGTCGCAGCTGAAAACGGAGCTTGGGAGACCGTTTTTGCTGGTAGAGCGCTCGGGCCACCACAGGCACCCTACTCGAGTGATGTCAAGCTGGCCATGCCTCCACTGGCCCTGATGCGGCCCTCAATGAAATCGAGTTTGACACCCCTGGTCTAATACATTTTCCTACAACTGATAAAAGTGTTTTAGAAATATAAGGAATATTATCATGAGTTTAGCTATATAAGATTTATGACTTAAAAAAAAACTTTGAACGATAGTAAAAAAAAGTGTACAAAAAAAGGTAGAAAGGTGAAAATGTAGAACAAGCTAAATATGAAGAAATTTTATCTGCATGTTAATTTAGAAAATTGCATTAACCTAAACATGGCAGAAAAATCAAAGATCTCACAGGTAACCAACAACAGTTTAAGCTGTAAAAACTAAAGCAATGCAATTTTGTTCTTATGGATTTCTATGACACCTGATTAGAGTTAACTTTATTTTCAGAGCCTGATAGACTTCTTTCTTTATTCCCTTAAAAAATTATCTTGGTTTTATTATTTTTACTTTCTTCAGCAGAATTCTGCACAAATTCCAAAAATAGATCAACCCACTTATTAAGATTAAAAACAACTTCTTGTCTAACGCTGTTGAACAATGAAGTGAAAGGAGTGTCTTGTTGTATTACATGATACACTAAGGTTTTTTTTTTCAGTGATGCAAATTATTCCAAAGAAATACATGAAGATTTTAAAAATGCTCCTTTAAAAAAATCATTAAGCATTTTAGCAAATATGGCTAAAATAGATAATTGATGTACAATTTTCTGTTTTATTCTTTTATATCATTAAGAGCTTAAGAGTTGCTAAATCATAACATCAACCAGACTAACTTGTTTGTAGGCATCTGTTCCTTTTCTGGCCAAGGGAAAACAAATTGAAAAGGACCCCCTCAGTTTATTATTGTCCAATAATATGGTTTTCCTCAGTCCAACCAACAAAAAAGTTGGGGCAAACTTAATTTAACAATTCACTTTGAGAATGTTACCTTTCCCCGAGTACATTATTTGTTTTCAGTACTTGCTTCTCAATGGATGAAGATAGGGATATGATATGTGACTGTTTACCCCATGCAATTCTAACAGAAGATATGATACCTTCTATGTGACTCACTTAGCAACCACCTTACATAGCAATGGAAATTCTAGTCCAGTTGTGGTCGTACGTCAAGGACTAACTGTAGCTAATGTTTTCCCCTTCTCTTTTTCTCCAGTTTTAAATATTTTATAATTTATAAAATTTTATCTCTCACCTCTCTCTCAAAAGATTAAAAAAATTTATTTGGATTTTTCAACAAGGTTACAAGCTCTTTGGATAGTCAGAACCTGTTCAGATTCTGTCAACAAATGCATAAAACGACACCTTTGTGTGTTTTGTGAATCTGTTTACCTGAAATCTCTGCAGTTCATTTGAAAACACAAACTTTTCTTCTCTCGCCTGAAGATACTATTTTGTATGCAAGTTATGTCTGCCTGGAGTTCTGTACCGTAGATGAAAGAAGATAATCCCTCTGAATAGCTCAAAAGTCAGTTCATCACAGGTCAAAAGTTGTGGACTTATTAGATTTAAGAGAACGAAGACAACCGATGAGAAAATTTTCTGTGGTTCTAGGATTCTTCAGTAAAACTGCTGGTCCGAAACAGAGGCAGCATGATTTAGCCACTTTGTTTAATGAAAAAGAAAATCTAACTTTCTGATTTAATTCTTCAAACAGATTTACATCCATTCATCTTATATTGTTTTCCAAATCATTATTAAGCTTAACAGTTAAACAGATTTCTGCTATGTTACATTAAATTAAAATGACCACCAGTTTAATGCATGGCATTTTCAATAAAAAGGAAGAAAATGAAAGAAAGGGAGCACATAAATGATTGCCTATCTTATTATCCTACTGAACATAATTAGAAATGATATATAGGATTGGGTTCATTCAGTGTAAAAAATGGTAAAAGAAGGTATATAAAGATGATATCTAGACATATTGATTATTTCAATCATTTTGATGGAATAGGAGTGGCAAAAATTTTGCAAATCTGTTGTGTCACTGCATAGTTGTGTTCATTTTTATCTGACTGCGCCAGTAATGGGTTGCAAATCCCGTCGCTACCGGTTCACGTGCGTGCGACACTTCTGCACATGTGCAGAAGCGTCCCGGGTGGGTGGGCAGAGCCTCCTGCCACCGCCGCTACCGGTTCACAGAACCGGTCCAAACCGGTAGCAACCTACCACTGGACTGTGCTCTGTCTTGCTAATTCAACACTTTCCTTCACTATGAGTAGTCTCAAATATTGACAGTTGTAACTTTTGGTGAAATCTAATGAGAGCAATACGTTCCAATATTGCTGACAGTATTCCTTCAGATAAATGCCTAATAATGTCCTACTTTTCTGCTCTAGGTAAATTAGGGAGATACTAGAGTAAGGAAAGAAACTTATGAAAATGGACACTCAAGGATCAGCTTATATTTTTCACATGCTGATATGAAGGGTACAAAAATATCCCATTTTGTTTAGTTGGAGTACATGCAAAGAGCCCAGCCCTTTCATTAAAAATCAAGATGACCATGTTTTCTGAAAAATACAGAGGTTAGGAAAGTCTGTGTTGAAGAATGGTGAGTTTTCAAATTCATCCATTTTATTTATTTCACATAGGTTTTAATGGATATGGATAATATGTTAATAGATAATATGTTTCATCAAATACATGGATTGAAGAGTGTGTACCACGTGTGGAAAGAAAGAGTCAAAGGTTGAGTTTTCCATATATGTGATTTGATTTTGTGTCCCCTAGGATTTTAATACAGTAAAGGATCACGGCTGGTTTGTAAAAAGATGCAAAGAGAACTACTGAAGGCACATGATGGATGGAAGAGGGAAATAAAATTCAGTGGAAAAGTTAAGGGAGAAGCCAGTTGTGCATGCCAGTTGAGGTAAAACTGAACATCAACAGTGTGATGGAGTGAGAAATAAGACTCTGAAGTTAACACAGCTGAGTATGGAGTAGCAAATCCTCAAAGTTTCTAAGGAGAGATTGGCTAGCCATTTGTCTGGAATGCTATAGGGCCTCAAAGTCTGTGGAGATTCTTAATCTTCCAGGTCATGGTTGTGCCAAAGGTGCTTTTCTCCAAAAAAACAACTGGGCTGGAAACACTTCACTTTTGATTCAGGAAGCTTCTTCAGTTCTAACTGAATAGTTTCCTGCCTGAGCAGTGGGTTGGATTAGAAGACCTCCAAGGTTCCTTCCAATTCTTATTTTGTATTCTGCATGCCAAACACAGCTATCCAGCAACATGTAATTGTTTCCCCTTCTTCCTACATACCAATAAAGACTGAAAGACAAAGAAGCAATTACAAAGCTAGTTCAATTTACAGCAGGACCTACAGAAATGTGGAGTCTGGAAGGTGAAGGAAAATATAGGGATAGATATAAGTTACAGCCCTGGGTAACAGGAACAGGTTTCTCAGTCCTTAAAAGAGAAAGTTGTGGAAAGAACAGCCTTTATTAGGAGGAAAAGAGGACAGTTAAGAGCCCAGGATAAAAAAGAAATTTGTAACGTCGTTACATCCTGTCACTCATCACTTATTGATACAGCATAGTCACTTGTCATATCATTAGGCAGAGGTAAGTATATAACTTGTACATAATAGGCTTAATACACTAGGACTGTATAGTTCCGTGATGGCGAACCTATGGCATGCGTGTCGCCAGCTGCTCTTCTGGTTTCCGGTGCGCATGTGGCCATTTTCAGGCCGTTTTCCGGGCCGTTTTCCAGCCATTTTCCGGGCCAAAAACACCCCAAAAAACACCCTGAAAATGCCCTGAAAACAGCCAAAAAACAGGCCATTTTCCGGGCCATAAACGGCCCAAAAATGGCCTGAAAACAGCCCCCCAAATGGCCAAAAACAGGCATGAGCGCACCAGCCAGCTGGTCTTCGGGTTTCTGGTGCTCCGGCACACGCACATGCATGCACATGCACACGTGTTCCAGTTTGGGCACTCGGTGCCGAAAAGGTTCGCCATCACTGGTATAGTTTGTTTAATAACCCTATTAATTCTTATAAATACCAAAGAAAAAGCATTCAGCTTCCTGGTCTGTTGTTTGTGCCATAACCTAAAACTAACCTTGCCATAACATGAAATTTCAGATAAAAAATAAATTAGCTTAACTTTTAAATGCCATTTTTTTTGCTGCAAGAGACTAATATGAATAATCTTCGAGGGACAATGATTTGTTTAGTGACCGTTCAAAGTTACAACGGCACAGAAAAAATGACCATTTTGCACACTTACAACCATTGCAGCATCCCCATGGTCACATGATCAAAATTCGGATCCTTGGCAACTGACTCGTATTTATGACGGTTGCAGTGTCCTGGGATCATGTGATCAACGTTTTGCGACCTGCTGACAAGCAAAGTAAATGGGGAAGCCAGATTCACTTCACAACCATGTTTCTAACTTAACAACTGCAGTGATTCACTTAACAACTGTGGCAAGAAAGTTCGCAAATTGGGGCAAAACTCACTTAACAACTTTCTCACGTAGCAACAGAAATTTTGGACTCAACTGTGGTTGTAAGTCGAGGACTTACTGCAATTGCAGATAATGGGCTTTAAAATAGCTAAGACACAAAAAAATTGAGAAATAAAAATTTGTGACATATCTCTGATAACTATGTTATGATGTTAATTATAATAATTATGATATGATCAAGTCATTATCAACTGTCAATGATCACACAGAGATTCTCCTGTATGGTCTGTTCTCTATCTGGTGCTTTAGGTTTTCCAATGTTGCACCCATCACTGCTTCGTTGGAAGTCTGTCCAATTTGTTTCTGCTGTCCTTTTTATCTGTCCTTCCACCTTTCCCAGAAGTATAGACTGTCAGGATTCCAAGTAACAGCCCATATGAAATCAAAACTCCAAGGCCAGAGGATTCCTCAAAGTATAGATTTATTAGGCATGTCATATTGGCACAGCTGGTGAAAACCCGACTCTGAAGTTCCCTGGGTTTTCCCCACCCAATTCAAAGTCCAAAGTTCTTCCCCCCCCCATTACACACAACCATCACATGCCCCAATCAGGCCACCCTCCCAACCCCGGACGGCTCCCTCCAGGTGCTGATGAGAGTGTCCTTGGTTCCCAGAGGGCAGAATGTTATTTTGGCTACATATTCCCCCAGCTATCTCTACTTCCCCCTTGCTTTCCCACAGCTAAAGCCAGCCTCGTTGTGGCAACCCTGAAGGCGTTCGAAGATGGCTCCAGGGTTGACACAGACGTCTCAAGAAAGCTAGGATTTCGCACATAATGGTCCACATTATATTTAAATCTTGTGCATTTGAGTGAGAAACCTGAACTTATTTGTTCTGGATTAATTTGTTTGTTTTGTTTCTTTTGTCTTGATTCTAAATCAACTGTATATGGAGACTTACTGGTCTTATAGTGTGATATTTTGGTTTTTCTAACCAATTTTTTTATATCCATGGTTAGGAAAGTTTAATGAGTAATTTCCAGATTTTTCCACCAGTATCTCTAATACATATGATATACAATATGTGAATCTAAAACACTAATGCAGCTCTTAGAATAATATAATATATAAATGTACAATAAAATGTGCTGTATTCAATAAGCTTAGAAACGTGACTGTACAAAGGTATGGGATAAACATTCAACATACAATTTACATTCAACATCTATGAACGTTCAATCAAATGTTCAGAAAGCTAGTTCCATGCCCTCTCCTCTGATTAAGTTTTTTTTTTATTTCTTATATGGAATTAATGAATTGGCCAATTTCTTGAAACTCTCTTCTTCTTTATGTTGTGGCCCGCCAGCGTCCCATGCCGGTGCTCATGGATCCTGAGGACGATGAGGCAGTTGTGGCACGGTACCATCGGCCCGTGCACCTGGCACCTGAGTCAGAGAGCAAGGAGGACGATTAGGCGGTTGTGGCGAGGTACCATCGGCCCGTGTACCTGGCACCTGAATCAGAGAGTGAGGAGGGTGAGAGTCAAGCAGGGCCTTCTGTACCTCCTGAGGAGCCCATCAGGGCCGAAGAAGAAGAGGAGGAGCCTCTTCTTCTCAATGCTCGGGCACGCAGGGCTGCTAGAAGACAAGAGTGGCTACTCAGGAGGCGGTCTCCTCAAGAGTCGAGCTGCAGGCTAAGTGGCCACACCCTTAGCCTATTTAAGCCCTGCCCACGCGGGGAGCCTTGTCAGGAAATGACGTTTGATATCACTCTTGCTCTTTGTGACTCCAGTCTGCTCATGTACTTGTTCCAGTACGGGTCTTATTTCCTGCATTTCTAGTTCTGGGAGTATTGCCAAATACAATCAGACCTGCTCATAGTATCTCTTGGACTCCGGCCAGCTGTTAAAGATTAGTCATTTACCAGTGGAGATTTGGAAACCCCTATTCTGTCTTTATTTTGTTTTCAAATTATTATGTTGCTCCTAAGAAGTTATTAGGAGACATTTATTAGTAAAAGAACAGTGTTTTGCAGTTTGTGTGTGCGTATTATTGGTGGCTCGTCACAGGGGCAGAACACTTTATTGAAGAATAACTATGCAATCTGATAAAAAAAGGAGGCATTTCAAAGACACAAAGAGTCTGGAAGATCTGTTTATTTTAGCCTTGTTTTCTTTCTGAAAGTCTTCAGCTGTGATGTTTAAAGTTAAAGTGAAGCCAGAGTGCCAAGCACTTTAAAAGCACTTACACTGAACGATTGACATATCTAGTGACTGAACAGAATGCTTAGGTTTTATATGCCTGTAGGCGCAAGCAGATTTACATTCATGTGGCTGTCTGGCATCTATAAACTTCTAACAAAATGGACTTTCTTCCTATGCCTCCTCCATCCTTCAATAACTCTTATTTTTTTGCAATAGCCAAAAACTGTTTAGAATAACTGGAATTTTTTTCTTCTCAGAAGAAGAAAAATCTGTTGCTAGCCATTATGGAAGTTTTAGCATTGTGTGTGTGTGTGTGTGTGTGTGTGTGTGTGTATTTTTGACAATACTGAACTAATTTTTCTTCTCTCTCTCTCTCTCTCTCTCTCTCTCTCTCTCTCTCTCTCTCTCTCTCTCTCTCTCCCTCTCTTCCCTCTCTCTCCCCTCTCTCTCTCTCTCTCTCTCTCTCTCTCTCTCTCTCTATGTCTCTCTCTCTCTCTCCGTCTCCTAGAAGAGCACTCCCCCTCTCCCTCTCTTTTGTAGAATGTTCTGAAAGATTCATTAGTTCTGTGATATTTGAACAGTATTCCAGGAAACCATGGTGATCTTTGGAAACTGATCAAAGACTTAGCAATGTGAAGATCAAAAGCTGTTGATAGATCAGCTTTCTGGAAAGACAGCTTGTCTATAACCACCAGCCCTCTCAGCACTGCACAGCCACATGGATGTTTATAATGTAGAATGCAATGTCTCCCACGTCTGACTAATATTCCAATAAATCAAGGAAGTACAATAAAAATAACCCCAATCATTCTACACAGTAAGTCAACTAAGTCTACCCTAGTTCTATTGGGTCCAAACTTCTTCCAAATGTAATGAATTTTATTTTTCAACACTCCTTCAAAATAGATATGATATTGTGCAAAAGTCACACAGCTCTATTGCTGTCTGCTGGCATCAAGGAAGATCCAATAATTCCAGTTCATAATCACCATGTTGCAGACAAAATTTGTTTGATATGGTTAGTCCAACTCAGAACTTTCTTTTCAAGTTGTACATACATCATTCATACATAACAAATGGATCAGAAGATGACGCTTGGACCCTGTTTCACTGAACCATTTAAATCTATAGGATTTGAAGTGGCTACTAATAACAAATAACATATCATTCAATGATTTCACTCAAGATATTAGAAAATATTATTTTCTCTGTTCTTTTAGATGTTTAACCTACAATTAGATGTTTAATAAAACTGCATTTCCTGTATCAAAAACTTTTTTGTTTTGCCTTCAAGTTAGCCTTGGCTACAGGTAGTCCTCAACTTACAACTGGTCATAACTATGACTATTAAGAGTTACGATGAACTTAAAAAGCTTCTTATGGCCTGTCCTCAAAGTTATGACTGCTGCCCCGCTGGTGTCCACGAGATTGCATTTTGGGCACTTAGTAATGGCTTGCATTTATGGCAGCATTGGATATGCTGGATTGTTTACTGACCACATGGGTTGCTTAGCAACTTTGATAACTCATTTTACAATAATCATAAATTGTAAAACTGAGTTCAGTCACAAGTTAAGTGCCTCAGCTTATGCAACAATTTATGACCAAAATTCCAGATTCCATTGTGGTTGTAAGTCGTGGACAATCTGTAGCTAAAAAAGTCTCTACAGTTTTCTTGGCAACACTTTTGGAAGTAGTTTGCAACTGCCTTCTTCCTAAGAATAAAAAAGAGCAACTGGCCTAAACTTCTAAGCATTTATCATTGTCAATGCCTGGAATGCACTACCCGACTCTGTGGTTACTTCCCCAAACCCCCATAACTTTAACCTTAAACTGTCTACTGTTGACCTCACCCCATTCCTAAGAGGTCTGTAAGGGGTGTGCATAAGCGCACCAACGTGCCTACTGTCCTTGTCCTACTGTCCCCATTTATTCGTATCCTTATTCTGTATTCATAATCATGTTTATACTTATATCTGTTATCTTATACATGTTTGACAAATAAATAAAATAATAAATAATAATAATAGTTTAGACCATAGATAAGAGTTGCAGTTTTAAATGCCTTTCATTTGGATCTTTCCAATATTATGAATATTATGAAGAAAATTTCAGCCTATAGACATTTGCAAGAGATGAACTATATGTTATGAAATCATGTGCAAACTTCAATCTTTACAAACATACATGAAACATCATGTGAATACAAAAGGGTAGAGCTAATGTCATGATATCACAACGCATATGTCATCATTTTGGGTTTATCGTTATTAGGACCTAGGTTCTAGCTTACTCCTTACTGAGGTATATACAACTTACTAAGTCTTACTCTTTTCTCCAAATAGATGTCCTATCAAAATAATAATTCAAGCCTACAATTTAAAGCATTTCATTATACTGTATTCATAACATTGGATTACGGACCACATCAATAATTTATTTCTACTTAATTCCATCACCTCACAAATACTTGCCTATTCCTCACATTTTAATCAGTACTCCCAAATGGAATGTGACTCACTTGGATTCTCCGGTATATGCACAAATTCTCAGAAAAGTTCAACGACTCAAGATAGGCAATATTCCATTTATTTTCAAAAAAGTTGTAAGAAGTTCTGATTCCCATTATAAAGTAAAACGCTAAGGACTCTGATTTAACATTTCAGAGTAAAACAATTACTTTAAATAAATTAATCAGGAAATTATAATCATCTTGCATATTTGTGAGAGGGGGGTTCTTTGCGCTAAAGACAGAAATAATTTAAACAACTATTTTGGGGTGAAGAATTTATCTCCTTGTATTAACCTTTAGGAAAAAAAATAGATCTATTTGCAGTGGTATTTACAACAATCAGATGGAATGCAGTAATTAAAGAAAGGCTAATTTGTTGATCACTCAGTCATTTCTCACCTTTGTTTACTTTGACTCAAAATCTCTTTCTCTCTCCCTCCCTTGAATTGCTAACTGTAACCCTTTGTAAGTACCCTAGTGGGAAGCAATACCTTTATCTTAGGCCATAAAACATTTACAAAAATTCACAAAAACCCCAAACCATTCACAATTTACAAAATAATAGGTGTTTTAAAGAAAATGAAAAATCTTCTCTTCAAAGACTACAAGTAATTATTGGATTATGACGGCGATTGGGACTGGAATTTCCATTGCTAAGTGTAAGTATGGCAGGCATAGCTGGGATTGATGGAGTCTGTGTATGTGGGTGGGTGTGGGTGCAGAAGTGGGTTCCTCCCGGTTCGGACCGGTTCACCCAAACCAGTAGCAACCCGCTGGTGACGTCATGGTGACGTCACGGATCTGGTTTGGTTGGTGCCGGTCTGTGGACGCCACCATCTTTTTTGGGGGGGGGGTTGAAAAAAAATGGGGGGGATTTTTTTTTTGGTTTTTTTTTTGTTCTGCATATGCGCAGAAGCCGAGTTTCCGGCACTGCGCATGCGTCGCCATCTTGGTTTTGGCTTTTTTTAAAAAAATTTATTTTTCGACACAGTGCATGTGCGCGTGCGTGAGGCGCGCCCACGAGGCGCAGGAGGAAGCGAACCGGCAGCGAGGTAAGTTAGAACCCACCCATGTGGGTGGGTGCGCGCGCGCAACTGGTCACTGCAGGAAGGGGGCTGCTACAGGCACCAAAGCCAGGCTCCTCATAGAGAAAAAAAGTTACCAGATTCACTTGTAATCTTCTCTGCTGGCTATTTCATTGACTTTATTTGTGGGAAGACAGCAAGGAAGATTGCAAAGTTATTATTTGTGGACAAAATTCCTATCAGTTCTGAATTTTCCCTTTCTTTTCCAGTCAGTGTCCTGTTTTCAAATCAACGACCCATTTGATGACAGAATATCCAAGTTCCACTTTTATAGAGCCCTGTAACTCAAGGAAGCATCAGTATATAGCAGATCATGTTAATGTGCGTATTAAGCTTTTCTTTTTCAGTCAAATTTTATGGGCATAGAAAAGTGTTTAGCCGTAAGAATCACTCTGCAGTAGCAGGACTGATAAATTCACTATTGTAAGTATCTCTACAATTAAGGTACAAATGAAAAAAATATATGAAAATTACAGGGCCCTGTCCTCATGATTCTAGCAGCGGTGCTGGTAATTCCATCACGCTGCTCATAAAAGCAAGTGCAAAGAAAGTCAAACGGGACTCTACTCCAAGCATACCCTCAGGCATTCCGCATCTTCATATGCCTCGTGCAGAGAGGATGCCTCCAAGCATCTTACTTCAAACCCTGTTGAAATTCTAGGTCCCACTGTTTCTGAAAAATAAATTTAAAATGACCCATTTGACCCTGCTAATGGAAAATGTCTTTTGTGAAACTGTCTTGATTGACTGTAGGTTAATGGAAACTATATGATGGTGTGCACAGTGCTTTTAATATCCTATGGAACGAAGAATGAATTGGGTGGGAGGAAAATATACACCTTGGCTCTGGTGACCAGCAGTAAGGATGAAGAGACAATAAAAGACACTGTGATGACATAGAGGTATATGGATTTTCAGATGGCAGTTCCTCAGTCAGGAAGCACAATTAATCTTCCTGCAAGATTTTTTTCCGCAGGTAAGATTAGAAATTAAGAGAAGGAAACACTTTTCCACAAATATGAAATTTAATTTAGTTTAGTTTAGTTTAGTTTAGTTTAGTTTAGTTTAGTTTATTTTGCCATTGCACCTCGTACAACAAAATTAAATGCCATCTTCAGTGTATATTATAACTATAAAAATAAAACACAAACACACATCCTTCGCATTCTATACAATTGAATTGAAAATCCCTGATATTGCATTAATATTGCACTATACAGTAGAATTCAATATAGTTAGTGCTCTGGGATAGAAGCTGTTTTTCAGCCTATTTATCCTTGTTTTTATTGTCCTGTACCGTCTCCCAGAAGATAATAGTTAAAAAAAAGGGTGCCCAGGATGGGATGGATCTTTAAGAATGTTTTGAACTTTCTTAAGGCAGCGGGAGCTACAAAGCTCTTCCAAGGAGGGGAGAGGGCAACCAATGATCCTCTGGGCAATGACATTAACCCTCTGGAGCAATTGGCAAACCATACACAGGTGAAGTAAGTTAAAATACTCTCTATGGTGCAGCGGTAGAAGGTCACCAGCAGTTTTTTATTCAGTTGTTGTTTTCTGAGAAGTCTCAGGTAGTATAATCTCTGCTGGGCCCTTTTGACCAATGCTGCAATGTGAGCGCCCCAGGTCAGGTCCTCTTTTATAATAACACCCAGAAACTTAAAACTGGCCACTTGCTCCACTCGGTCTCCACTGATAAGCAAGGACTGGATTAGTGTGGAATATGATGTGCAATTAATCATTTCATTGGAACAGATTAGATTTTGAAAGCAGATGGCACAGGGTGTCATCGGAGGACTATGGCAGATATCTTTATCAATATGGCACCTGAGACTTGCCCCACATCTGGGCAAGTTATATCAGTCCTGATACCATCAGATTTTCTAAAACAAACTGAAATAATGAATCATGAATTCATGTGATGTAATTAAGCACACAATCAGTAACATATAACTTTATGTTCCTTGATTAGGCCAAAGACCTATCTAACTTGGCATCCTGTTTCCAAAAGGGTCAACTAGATGCCTTTTGGAATAAATCAGAAATTGAACACCAACACCAAAAGCCAAATTTCTATTCTCTAATTTTCCACCTGGGGATGTTCACTGACATGCAGATTCCAATCTTGAAAATTCAGCATACAGTTATCATGACTAGTGATTACTGATACTTTTATTTTTCAAAAATGTATCTGATCTTATTTAAAAGACGTGAAAGTTTACATTAATTGTCCATAAAATTGTATGATGAACTGTTCTGTTCTGAAACAAATGCTACTAATTATCATCAGATGACTCAAAGTTTTTCTATTAAGACAGCAGCAAAAATTATGGCATACTTTAATAACCCTAATATGCTGCTCTTAATTGCCTTTTTCTAAATTAAAAAGTCTCATATGTTGCAACTTTTCTAACACCCCCCCCCCCCGATAATGTGATGGCCTCTTTCTGTACCGTTCTCAGCTTAACTATATTATCTATTTAGATGTGATAGTTAGAACCGTTACACATTATTGTTAAGTATGCTCATGCCTGAGATTGATATAAACACAGTGTGATATCGTAAGTTTTATTTATCACTTCCCTAATAATAGGTAAATGAGATATGCTGAATCAAGACAAATTACATATGCAAATTGGGCCTCACATTTATGAAATGGTCTGCAAAATATAATTTCTGTTTGAGGCATCATTTGTGCTATGGACAAACCTAATATTCTCTGTAATTTCACAGATGTACTGTAAACAAGGACATAAACATTTCAGGTTCTCAGACTAGGGAACACAGTTTGATTCTCACATTCCCACTTTTTATGCATTATTGATTTCTCTTTGCCAATTGCATTTGTTATTGAGGCTGTTATCCCATTACTCATAAGTCAAAGAATGCCTATCGTGTTGCTTGCAAAAAATATATATGTATACTACATTAAGTGATTCACTTCAGAATAACCTCAGAAGACAGATTCTAAAATAGAGCTTTGTGCTATATATGCTGGTTTCCTATCATGTGCACTGGAGAAAAAAATAAATAAATTCATAATTATCTAGAACAGGGGTGTCAAACTCAAGGCCCGGGGTCTGGATCCGGCCCATGGGGTGTTTAGATCTGGCCCGCGGGGCTGCCCTGGAAACAGTGAAGGACCAGCCCGCGGTGCCTCTGCCAGTGAAATCTGAGCTTGGGGGTGCCACACGCGGCCCTCTTGAGCTCCGTTTTTGCTGGCAGAGGGCAGCAGGAGGCCGTTGTGGCCAAAAACAGTTATTGAGCTGGCCACATACACCCTGGCCAGCCCCCCCCCGTCCCCTTGAGATCAAACACAACCCTGATGCGGCCCTCAATGAAATCGAGTTTGACAACCCTGATCTAGAATAACAATTGAGTTTATTGTAAGATTAGAAGTACCATTAAAGGTGAAGCCACATTCAGTAGAGGGGTTACCAGAATATATGACTTGCCTCTTCATAAAAGTGATATTTTTTATCACAAACTAGCTAACTAAAATAAACATATGCAGAATATGGATTGATACAAAGTTCAGTACAGGTAGTCCTCGACTTACAACAGTTCGTTTAGTGACCATTCAAAGTTATAGCAGCACTGAAAAAAGTTACTTATGGCCGTTCGTCACACATCGTTGCAGCATCCTCATAGTCACACGATCAAAATTCAGATGCTTGGCAACTAGTTCATATTTATGATGGTTGCAGTGTCTCAGGAATCATGTGACCACCTTTTGATAAGCAAAGTCACTGGGGAAGCCAGATTCATTTAACAACCCTGTTACTAGTTTCACACAACTGCAGTGATTCACTTAACAACCGTGGCAAGAAAGATCGTAAAATGGGGCAAAACTCACTTAACAAATGTCTCAGTTAACAACAGAAATCTGGGGCTCAATTGTGGTCATACGTTGAGGACTACCTGTACAGTGCATGGATTTTAGATATTAGCCTACAGAGAACTGAATAGTTATAATATCACTTTATATCTAACTGTACAAGGTCAATGGCAGAGTGCACAACTAGCAGGATCGCTGATACAAAGCAGGTTAGAGCAAGGTATCTCTTTCCAAAAACAACCATAGGTTTCCTCCAGCTATACAACGCTTGTAGCCAAAGCACTGTGCAGATTAAGATTGACACACGTGAAATATTTATGCCAGAAATATTTATGCCTACATTTGCATAGCAATAAAGGAAAGCTCATTGTCTTGCTCTGCTCTGACCCCAATTAAGGCTTCGATCTGTGTACCTGAGATTGGGAAAGATAAAAGTGGAAAAGGGAACCTGCAGTAAAAAATATTTTCCCCCAGAAAGGGCAACATTAATGGAGCTTATCACCACCATCATTAACTTAATCAGAAAAAGCTTGAAGCAGAAGGCTACAGCTATCTGTTAAGAAAACATTTTCCCAAAATGAAAGCAATTCTAATTTCAATTAGGCCCAAGTTCTTCTTGGTTATTTTTCCCCTAGCTCCTTTTTTTAACCTTCTTCTTGAACCTTTGTTTTTCTCCCAAGTAATTTTATTAAAGAGTATAGTTAAAAGAGTTAAAACTAATACAAACTAAAGAAAGATAGAAAAAACAGAAAGAAAGAGTAAAATGGGGAAATGGGGAAAAAATGGAAAGACACAAAGAAAAGGAAGAAAAAAAGAAAAGCAATAATATAGTAAAGAAAAAAGGAATATTTAAAAATGCCTGCATCCATCATAAGTGTAAACAATTCTAGTAACTTTTCACCTCCTCTTAAATTACAGCAAACTATCTCCTCTCCCAAATCCCATCTATGATCAATAAACAAATCCATAAAACTTTGTCATTTAAGCCCTGGTGTCAGCAAAATCCATTAAGAATAACTGGAAATAACAACCTGCCTATTTAAGCCTTGATCCAGGGGTGAAATCCAGCAGGTTCTAACAGGTTCTGGGGAACCGGTAGCAGAAATTTTGAGTAGTTCAGAGAACCGGTAGCGGAAATTTTGAGTAGTTTGGAGAACCGGCAAATACCACCTCTGGCTGGCCCCAGAGTGGGGTGGGAATGGAGATTTTGCAATATCCTTCCCCCAGGAGTGGGGAGGGAATGGAGATTTTGCAATATCCTTCCCCTGGAGTGGGGTGGGAATGGAATTTTGCAGTATCCTTCCCCTGCCACGCCCACCAAGCCACGCCCACCAAGTCACACCACGACCACCAAGCCACGCCCACAGAACCGGTAATAAAAAGAATTGGATTTCACCACTGCCTTGATCAAATAAACTAACTTTATAGTTTTTCCCTTTATTTCTAACAGTCTTAATCTAAAATAATATTGTAAAATTTCATTACTTTTTTTCTTTGTCCCCTCTCACAAGATTCCTCAATACTTTAATATGGCTCTTTTGTAAGTCACATATAGACAAATTATCCAGGTACTCTCTTGGTTAGCTAGTTAGGTATCTTTTTTAAAATTATTAAAACATCAGCCAGGTTCTTTTCTATGTCCAGTGTAATATCCTTTTCCGTGTCATTCTTGTAGTCTGTCATTTGTAAATCCACTTGCAGCTCAGGTTCTGTCTTTTTAAGTAAAATGTGATGTCAGCCTTTCACTGGTGTTTCAGACTTGTAGATCAAAATGTTACTAATAGCTGAAAAGTAGTTAATAAGCAATTTCAGGGTGTGATTAGAAAACAAAGTATGTAAGGTTTGTTTATTTATTTATTTATTTGTCAAACATGTACAAGATAGCAGGTATAGGTATAAACATAAACATAATCAAAGTGAATACAGATAGATGAAGACAATAGGACAGTAGGACAGGGACGGTAGGCACGCTGGTGCGCTTATGCACGCCCCTTACAGACCTCTTAGGAATGGGGTGAGGTCGACAGTAGACAGTCTAAGGTTAAAGTTTTTTGGGTTTGGGGAAGAAACCACAGAGTCAGGTAGTGAATTCCAGGCATTGATCACTCTGTTGCTGAAGTCGTATTTTCTGCAGTCGAGTTTGGAGCGGTTTACATTACATACACTACATATACACATTACATACAATACCTTTAAAA
>QLTV01001465.1:1935265-1974060 GCA_003457575.1 Thermophis baileyi
TTAGCCAATCATGTAGGGGTCCATAAATGCCATAATATTTTAGGTTCAGAAGTAGTTTGTCGTGTACCACTGAATCAAAGGCTTTACAAAAGTCTATGTAAATTGCGTCTATTGCTTTACCCTGATCGAGTTGTGTAGTCCATATGTTTTTGCAGTGTAGGAGTTGCAGATTACAGGATAATTTTTTCCTGAAACCAAATTGTTTGTTAGAAAGTAGGTTGTTAGTTTCTAGGTGGAGGGTAATGGATTGGTTTATGATTGATTCCATGACTTTGCAGGTGACGCAACATAATGAGATTGGTCTGTAATTTTCGACGTTGCTGGGATCTCCTTTTTTGAAGATAGGGATGACTGTGGCTAGTGACCACATGTGTCCTTGTGCAGTTTGAGCAAGATTATCCCCCAAGGCTTAAAACGCATTGGAGACCACTATCTTGTCATCGCCTCATGAGGAACAACTGCCTGGAACACTTGTGGATGATCTCACATATATGAGAGATCCAGAGAGGTTGAAAGAGTTGGTCACTTGCCGAATCTCACTGTCATCATCTCTACTTTTCATGGAGCCATCTTCATTCCTTCATTCTTTCTCCAGAAGCCCAACTCTTTATTCTTTTCACAATCCTCTTATATTCTTCTTTCATTTTGCCCTTTTTGCAACTCACAAGATGATTGTTCTCTAAAAAGTGTTCCCTAGTAAATTGTAGGTTTTAAAACATTCCTTTATCCCTTTCTGATCCAATTCAAGGTATATCATTTAAAACATTGAACAAGAGTTTATTGCCATGCAATATTTGTTTTCTCCCAGTGTCCTATCATATATTATCTGTGTGAACTTTTGGCAAGGTCTCCAGTCTCGAGTTCTGCTTGCTAAAGCAGCTCTCACACTTAGCACCCAGAACAAGTTGAGGGCATTGTGAGAAAGTCTGCCACAATTCCATCTTATTTGTACATCTGTGGATTTACTATTCCTTTAATTTACCTATTTAAAAATGTTTTATTCTGCAGGAATTTTTTAAAAGTTGTATTTTTATCTTGATATCTGCTTTAGCTTTGGCTACAATTTTATGGCAGGATCGTGATTTCACAGCAATGGTATGACTAGTGGATTTATAAGAAAACCCAGTAAGCTTGGTGACGTTTTGACATCACTAACCTCCATCTTCTGAAATTAGCAAAAGAAGACGAATGAAGCCCTAGAGAAATTACAGTTTTTGAAATTACTGTAGAGTTTGGGTGAGATTCAAATTTCACTTAATTTAACTTATCTTATTGCATCATATATCAACAAACGTTTATGGTATAGTTTTACTTTTCTGCACTGTTTCACTGTACCATATTTTAAATAGCTTATTTTATTCTCAAATCTGTATGGTGCCCAGAAAACATGGATTGATGTACAGCTATACACCTAAGTTAAACAAATCCATGCACTTCATTTCCTTTCATTCATGCGTGACGGTTGTACTATGCATTCTCGGTGAAATGAATACTCCAAAGTACTGTTAAACAAGAAGCAAGCGACGACTGGAATAGGACACATTCTCCTCAACGTCCAAGTTTCCTAATGAAGTTTTGGCCACCAATGAGTCTGCACTGAAAGCAATTCTGTTAAACCTTTTGTAATATCTCCACCCCTTCAGAGTAAAGGTCAAGTAGACAAAAGCAGTAGAGCGACAAAGCTTCTATCATTATTGCTTGTATGTTGGTTGTCCAACTAGAAGTCTATTCATTTTCTGCAAGAGCCTGATCTTTAGCTTCGCATCCTTTTCTAACCGTTTCTGTGTGTCATGCGATTCATTCTGTGCCCTTGTAATAGCTTCAGATAAGATGTCTGAAATATTTTTTTCCTCTCTCCTATGTGGAACAAGAAACCATAACAACTGAAAATAGCATGCATTTTGCTGGAAACGGTGGCTAGAAATTTTATTTCTTAAACCTTATTTTAGTTCATTGGGTCCCATATTAACAAGAGCTTTCAAGAATTTCAGCCATTCTTCCATTAAAAGCAACTGTCTAGCATATGTCCTTCCATTAGCTTTGATATTACAAGGTCTTTAAAATGTGCAGAAATGCTAGCAGTTGCTTAGGAGAAACCTGAGCTTTATTGTTGAAGTCTGTATTGTATGGACTTTATTACGAGTGTGAGCAATGAAAGATTGTGCAGTATCTGCCTTAAGTGGAAATGAGTCTCTTGTCTGTGAGTGAATCCAGATCAGGTAGTCAAGGAAATAAATCCAGATGCTCACAGGGGCAACAGTTCCTTGGCAATAATAACTAAACATCTGCACTGTGTTCTCCAATCCACTATATATTTCCAGAACTGGGGGAAAAAAATTATCCCTCTGCTCTTCTCACTTAACACATCAGCCAAAGTTAAGTGCCTTTATAACCTCCCATTCAGGGAGAATTTAAACATATTAAGCATTATTATTTTTCTCTTTGAATCGATAAATACTTGAACCTCTTAGCTTTGGCAAAAATGATGTCTTCATGTTTTAATTGCTGCTTCTTCAGTTCTGTTATTAATCTGTTTTGCAACTTAGGCAACATGAATATTGATGTATTTTTATTTTAAATTCACAGCCTGAGCGGGGGGGGGGGGCGGCGAGAAACACCTAGAATCGGTACTTATATACACGTATCTTACTTAAGTGTTTACTTACTCTTAAAGTAAGAGCTTACTTTAATTGGAAACCTTCTAGAAAATATAGGGCTAGCAAAATGCTGCTGGAAATTCATTTTTATTTATGTATTTTGAGAATATTTAAGCAGCTTTGAAGTCATTTGTCTACAGAAATGTCTTTGAGCAGCCTGTATCTCTAAATCCAATAATAAAACCTCATATCCTAACATGATATATAATAAGGCTTCAATATTTTTTCCAACAGAAAAAATATTCCATATTCATTGAAATATGAATTCCATATTCATACTCACGGCATCCTGAGATTGTGTGATCACCCACTCTGCTATTTTAAATGCATTTAGCAGTTTGCTCTAGATCAGGATTTATGGAAACTGCCATCTTAATGTATTTGGAATTGTGGAAATTGCCACCATAATATGTCAGGAAGGCACTTGGCGGAAAGGAGGTTAAAATAAGTAGATGCATAAAATACAATTATATAATCAGTGATATTATCAACTCAGTAAATCTCAGACCATCTACCATACAGTTTCTTAAGTCAAGATGATATTACTTTTTCAAATAGTATTAATTTTTACAAATATGGAATCAGTTGTCTAATTTGGGGTAGTCATTCAGAACTGTACTACTATTTTTAAAATATTAGGTCACATTGAAACATATCAATATTAAAATCACTTTGCCTTAATATGTTAAACTATCTTTATAAACCAGGTGATAAACATGGACCAGAATATAGTACACCAATAAACCATATATACCTGAAATCTTGAAGTGTGTGTCTGTGTGTTTATATTTGTACCCGTATATTTCAGTCTGTTCTACAACACACACACACACACACACACACACACACACACACCACACCACACAATACCCAACACCCAAGCTCCACTGTTATAGAGGGGCTGTAGTTTCCATATTGGCTCAAAAATTCTGTGAACATCTGTAAAATCCCTGTTACTGTAAATGCAAACATATTGTTCTTTTATCTTGTTTACCTGGAGATCCTGGACTTGGCTTCTAACCCACAATGCCAAAGGTGCACGCACTGTGAAATTACGGATTCTGCTGAAGTATCTCCCACTTGAACATGCTCCCTGCCATTGTGCATTTGCCAAGGCAGAATTCACAGTCCTTGGTCACTGCCACGACCTACTGCTGCTGGAAAAAGCTTAAGTTTAATGAGATTGTACAGGAGTCAATTAAACAGCTCTCTATATTTCTTCCTTTTCATCTGTGTCAGCGTGTTACAGGAAACATTTCCCTACCCACAAAGATTGCAGCAAAAGAACTAATTATAGAAAGATGTCAAAAGCAATCCTACACACTACTTTCATGGCAAATACCATGGGGAAAAAAAATGAGATAAGGTGCATCTCTTCTCTTCTGGCTTCCCTCAGGTGTTTTAATTGGCACATTTTCCACTTGAAGAATCTTTTTATTTTCCTGATGAGCAGCACTATGTAATCTGTTTTTCCAACCCAGAATAACTATCTGTGCAGGGGCTTGTACAGCAACCCAAAGGAACTGTTGTTCCCTTGAAATCTTGGCCACATTCTGCCAGACTGTCGTAGCGCATCACGGCAGATCTGCTCACTTGCTCAGAAAGATACAAAGACATGATTCAGCCGGCAATGGCATCTTTGCTCATTCTTAGGCTCCCCATGTCCTTCAGTGAAACACATTCCTTATTTCCACCTGCCAGTCACATCCCAGTTCATTGCCAGAGATGCAGCAAACCAAACGTTTTTGTGTGCTGCTGTCCAAATAAAGATGTAATACTTTCAGCTTGCAGAATTTAAATCTCAGAATTTATGCATACAAATTATGCCAGGGAATAAAGCTTTTAATTATTAAAATTGGCATTGTAAACAACTGCATCTGGCTTCAGCCATCTCAATGAAAAATAACAACACTGAGCAGGAACAGAAGAACAGAACATATTTTCCCCTTCTTTCAAACATCATAGAAAGGGGCATGATCCATCAGGAGGGTTTTTTGTACATCTCAACTCCCTTCACAGAGGCTTGACAAAAGCATATCAATTTTTTTTCCTATTGATGTGTTGAGAAAAGAAACGGGGAAAAATGATGGACTGAATTATTCAGGAAACAGAGTATTTCTAAAAATGTTGTTCCAATCATGATTCCAAAGCTCAAACCAAGTATTTGTTAGATTAAAAAGACTTTTTTCACTTGAATTTAACTTCTGGCATCTCTCAGCATCAGTACTAAGAAGTTTGCCACTGCTTTCTTCCATGATCTTTTTAAAATTTCCTGGTCTACCTGAAAACCTTTTCTGAAAATCAGAAAACCTGATTTTCTCTTATCTAAATACTAACAAAGTTTGATCTCGTTCAGAGTTTTCAAAATCAGTCAAGATCTGGTGCAAACTGCTGCCACTGATAAACTTGCTATTTCTTTTTTCCACACATATACCTAGAACTGGACACTTGATTTAAGAATTCAGCCATACATTCATCTTTATTTTTAGTAGTCCTTGGTTCAGAAGGGTTTCTGGGGAATCACGATGATATAAGTCAGCTAACTTAGATATTATTCATGTACATTCATCTTTCAATAAGTTGCATTTTTTAAATTTGCAGCAAGCCTGTAAAATCAGATTGCAAAACATTTTAGATATAATCCCATGTTTTCTGGGAATAAGCTTTATTTAAAACAGTAGTAAGACAACTTCATTAAAAACAACTCGGCATTAAGCAAGAATGTATAGGTCAGTGATGGCGAACCTATGGCACACGTGCCACAGGTGGCATGCGGAGCCATATCTGAGGACACGCGAGGCGTTGCCCTATGTCAGCTCCAGCGTGCTTTCCTGAAGCCTGGGGAGGGTGAAAAACGGCCCAACGGCCCAACCGGAAGTTTGTTTCCAAACTTCCGGTTGGGCCGTTGGGTCAGTTTTTCGCCATCCACAAGCTCCAGAGGCTTTCCTGAAGCCTGGGGAAGGTGAAAATGACCTACCCCCGCCCTCCAGAAGGCCGAAAATCAGCTGGAATCTGTTTTTCACCATCCACATCCTGAAGCTTCAGTGAGCCCTGCGCGCATGCATGGGGGGGCAGCGCGGGGGGTTGTGCGTGCATGCGCGGGGGGGAGGGCACTGCATTATGGGTGTGGGCACATGCACGTGCCCTTTTGGCACCCGAGCAAAAAAAGGTTCGACATCACTGGTATAGGTAGTCCTTGACTTATGACCACAATGGAGCTGGAAATTGTAAGTGATTGTGGTTGTAAATTGAGTCACTACATGACTGGACTTGATTTTACAGCTGTTTTTATAACACAGAGTCACTACAGTTGTTAGGTGACTCACAGGGTCTTAAATCCAAATCCATTTTATGCATTGGACTTTTTTCCCATTTTTTGCTGGAAAAACACCATAAAACAATTACAAAATGAGATTATGTGATTGTGAGAGTGGTGTGTAAGTTGTTAACTTCAAGGATGGATTGTAAGTAACTTTTTTGAGTCAGCTATAACTTGATATGGTCATTAACTGTGGTCGCAAAATCAAGGATTACCTGTATAGGATTGCCTTGATGATTTCAGTAATAATGAAATTAGGACCTTGTCTATTCAGCAACAGAAGTTTTAAAAGTTCCAACTTTAAAAAATTAGAAAATAATATTTCATAACAACTCAACTTTGCAAGCTATGAAAATATGTGATAATAGCTGAATGTGACTGAATCTGGCAAACTGATTTACACATCTTAAAATGGCCAAATTTGAGAAAGATTGTTCTAACTTAAATCCATTTTCCATCTCCTGGGGAAAAAAATGTTTCTAGAACAAAAAGTTTAGGTCTTGACTTTCTTCTAGGAGACATCTTTTTATGTATTTGAAGAATGTGTCATATTTCCTCCAGTTACCTTTTAAGTTTAAATATATTCATCTTTTCCAATTTCTCTTCACAGCTCCGTAGATATTTGGAAACAGTTTCTTTTTGTTAGAAAAAATTATGCTACAATAAGACCCACAAATACACACATACTTACACACACCTACTGAATATTCAGGTACCTTTGCCACATTCTGCTGTTTTCTAATAATCCAGGTTGGGTTAATGTTCTGCCACCCTGAGTATATATATATTTTTTGTAGTGATCTATAATTGGACCACTTTCTATCTTCTTAATTTTGTTTATTAAATGACAGGTGCCTATTACATCAACAGAATAAGAGTAGTCAAATCCAATACAAACAACTACTCCACTATCCTTTGGACATTTGGAAGTATTTAAAAATGTTTGTGTCAACTTGCTAAGCTTTCAAGTTGGCATAAGCAGGAGGGGAGGAGAACTGACGGAGCTGCTTGGTTGCCACAACTGAAAATACATTCCACACATGCCTTTCTACAGATTGTATCCTAGGTTACCGGAGTCAGCAGGAGGGGTGGGAGTTTTAAAGCCCGCCCACGTGGTTCATTGGAGAATGTGATTTATGACATGCCTAGGGAGGAGGGGGGAGACAGGGTCATGGGGGCCCGTAAATTACGTGAGGTTAGAGCTGACTCCACCTGAGTAATTGCTGGAATGTTGCTCCTAATAAATGACTGGCTTATGAATTAATTAGGGCATCTTTTGGAAACTTCACAGTTTATTTACTATTTTATTTATTTATGAAATTTATTTGCCACGCATCTTGTTATCCAACGACTCTGGATGGTTTACAAATATAAAATCTTTGAAAAAAATTAAAATTATCCTTTGTAAAAAACACAGTAGATAAAAAAGCATTAACAGACAAAATCATGGACACAAGATGGCAAAGAAGGGAGTTGGACATAGGGTGGGGAGGTGAGGTTGAATTCTAATTAGTCAGCAACCTCCAGTATGAAGCTCCCCCATTGGGTCCCCAAGCTATCTGGCAGAGCAAGGTCTTATGAAACGTCAGAGGGTATGAGCCAACCTCACTTCAGGGCATAAGATGTTCCAGAGGGCAGGAACCATGGCAAAGAAGGCTTTTCTGGATACCAGTAGTCGATATTCCTTGGCTAATGGTATCTGCATCTTTATCTGATTTTTATCTGATGTCAAAGAAACACATTTTTGTGAGGTTTTGCCATCAAATCAGTGTCATCTATTAATGACCACATAAATGTTCTGTTCCCAGTAGATTCTGCCTCTTCAGATCTCCCAATGATGAATTTATGAATGAATTTTCTGTAATTAAGTCCATACATTTTCCCGTCACTGTCTTTTTTCTACCTTTCCTAATATTATAAAATTTTCAAGGAAAAGTATGATGAATTTGAGACTAAAACTAATACCATGCAGAAGTACAGAGACAGAGACAAGAATCTACAAAAATATTTGCTTCCCACCAGCAGTGAAAAATTTGTAAAGCAATTTAATACCTATGTCATTTCCATTATGCCATGCACAATTAAACTTTTAAAAAAAAGAAAACAAATTCTTTAAAAAAAATATGGATCTGGAAACTCTATTTATGTCTATTTTTTCATATCAAACTACAGCTGGAGTCAAATGAAACATGGCATGAAATTAAAAAAAAGAACAAAGATAATCTTTATGTATTCAAAGTATAGCAAAACGCTTTTAAACTTTCATTTATGTGGAGCAGAGTTTGAATTTTGAAAAGTTTTTGTGAGTCTATGAGATCATTACTTTCAATTAAGCTTGTCAGGATCCTTAAGACAGCTGAAATATCTGTCAGCATTTCATTATTAACTTCTTTTTCTTCCAAAGTTATGCAACTGAGACTGGGCACTTTTATGCTTGACACTGATAAATATTGCTCATTATAGCTTGAGGAAAATGTGATGGTTTTGCTTCCATAATTTGGTGCCTGAAGGACCTTTAGCATGGATATAGGCGCGCTTGCCAGCAGCTTGCAGAAATGGAGTTGCGCATGTGCTTGTTGGCTGCTTGCACAGAACCATCCCCTCTCCCCTCCCCACCGATCCACAAAGCCAGAAAGTTTGGAGAACTCTGAGCTAATAGATAAAGTATATAATTACTTGAAATATAAAACATGCAATTAATGTTAAATTAAAAACCATCCACTCCTTTATGTCAATATTGACAGCAACAAAACCATGTCTAATTTTTAAAACAAATTATTTTACCCAGTTTGCAATTAAAGAATGGAAAAGCTTGCACTTTGAATCAGTCACCAATTTATCCCAGCTGTTATCAAAATGAGGAATCTTCAGAGATTTAAAAAAAAAAAAAAAACCTTAGCTGAGAGGTAAGGACCACATTACATTTTAAAACAGGGAACAAAGAATTATCAAACATGTCCATTAAAAAATGAATTAAGGACTGTTCAAGCAGACAGTACAAATTTCTTTTGTAAAATCAGTGAACCAGGAAACATGAACCACCCTCTAAAGCTGAACTATAATTAGTTTTCCTGTCCCACTTCATTTAGCAATGAAGTTGATAAAGGTGGATATAATCACTGAAATGCTATTCAATCACACTTAGTCATTCCTAATGATAAGATCTAAACCAATCAGACAGGAAGGTGGATTGGAAGTTTAACTGGCACATCCTGAACAATACTACTAAATTGTTTCTTATACTCAGAATAAAAACAGTGCCAAAATACTTATCAGGTAGCCCGAGGTCTGTGATTTTCAAGTGATTAATTCCACAATTTTTGCCATAATTTAGTTTACAGTAAGAGATAATGACAGAGCAGTGAAAAAAGACTTTGTTATATTTCCAATTCTGTTAACAAAATGAGTAGATTTCATTCAGCTTACTGAAAAGAAAAACATTATGTCTGTTCTACAGTGAAAAAGGAGCATTATTCCTTCTTTCCTTTTTTCTAGGGAATTCATAACTTCCAAAGTCAGCAATGCAGGAATATCTACCTTGTCAATCAAGCGATTCTCTTGTCTCCGTTGCTTAAGGAAAGACAAACACAAATACGACCAAGCTTTTCTAATAGAAACTGCTAAATATCTCTTTATCTTTAATTGTACTAAAATTGCATCTCCTTGACTCAAGTATCAATTTAATTCAATTTTTTTAACGCCTTGCTGTGTCTTCAAGTATTTGCTGCAAAGTTCCCTACTGGACTAAAACTTTATCTTGATGCCATTTACCAATTAAAATAAGGATATACATTTTATGTTCCTTATTACCATCATAGCCCACACTGATCTCTAGCCCCCAGTGAGTTTTAGCTATTATGATTAGGAATGCAGTCAGTCAACTCCCCGAATTACTTACTCATCCCTTAAGTACCGTATTTTTCAGAGTATAAGATGCACCTTGGTTTTGGGGGAGGAAAATAGGGGAGAAAATCTGCCTACCAGGTATTCATCTGGCTAGCGTCCTTAGTCTGGTCAGCTTCAGCACATTATTTTATCCCCTGGTTAGGGCTTAAAAAAACCTTCTTTGGAGGAAGTAGCAATGAAAAAAACCTGCAAAGACTTAGGGCTGGAAAAAACCTTCAAAGGGAGTAGCAATGAAAAAAGCCTGCAAGCTTGGAAGAGCCGGGAAGATCGTTAGCACCTCGTTAGGGCTGGAAAAAAAAAGCTTCGAAAAAGCTACATTCCGAGTATAAGATGCACCCAAATTTTAAGCTTCTTTTAGGGGGGAAAAAGGTGCATCTTATACTCCAAAAAATACGGTAATTTGGGATAGAGTGGCGACTGGATGGAACTGAGTGTTTACTGGCTGGATGCCCTTCCTGACGACACATGGAGTTCACAGCAGATTTTTTTTCTTTGCGCCCGGGGAGAAACATCTGCCGCTGCCTAGGATTTGAACCTTCCGAACGGGAGGCGATTAGCTTCACAGCTAGACCACCATGCCGCTCCAATACAGTCAGTCAAATAATGACTAAATAAACAAAGACAACCGCAATGAAGTTGGTTCTCTTAAATTGGATAAATTGGACCCACAATTGCAAAATTACATAGATAATGATTATTACTGTATTTATGATTTGATCGTAAATTACTTAATCCAAGCAAGACATAGTGGCTGTGGGTCCTGGACTCAGTTGGATTCTGGACACATAGCCACTATTCTTTGCTTGGGTCAACTGTCAACCTGTTACTTCCCATTCAAACACTCCTAGTTGAAAGCATATCCCATCTATTGTGGGTTAGAGATAACATTATACGCCAGGCTACTGAATGACCTCTCTTTAATGCTCCATGTATGCATTAAATAAATAAATCTTGATTTACCTGATATTTTTGCATTTTAATTTGGTTTCTAGCAGCGGTAGGTTGCTCCCGGTTCGGCCCGGTTCTGCGAACCGGTAGCGGCGGCGGGAGGCTCCGCCCACCCGCCCGGGACGCTTCTGCGCATGCGCAAAAGTGTTGCGCGCACGTGCGAGTGAGCGCACACTCACAAGCGAACTGGTAGCGACGGGGTTTAGAACCCACTACTGGTTTCTAGTATTAAGTTATTCAATTTAGATCAGCGGTTCTCAACCTGTGGGTCGCAACCCCTTTGGGGGTCGAACGACCATTTCACAGGGGTCGCCGCGCGCGTTAGCCCGCCATCTTGCTGCCACCGTCACTGCAGGGGTGAAAAGGTCCCGGTTCGGCCGTGCTGCGGGTCGCCGGACAGCTGGTAGCCCGGACGCCGCCATTTGAGTTCTTCTATCCTCTGCGCATGCGCAGAATGCTTTGCGCATGCGCAGAGGGTAAAAGAACCCAAATGGCGGCGTCTGGGTGAAGTCTCCTGCTTCCACGCTATCAGCTGTCCGGCGACCCGCAGGCAAGCCCGAACCCGGAGCATTTCGCCCCTGGTGCCACGCCGGCGGCGGGGGGGTTGCAGGGGGGTCGCGGCATTAGAAAGGTTGAGAACCACTGATTTAGATGCTTCACTTCTGATCTGTAAGGGACTGTTTAACAATTGAACTTCACCTTGAGTATTCAGAAAGGGAGAAAAGAACTGTTTTACATATAATAAATGTCAGAGTTTTTAAAATTTATATTTGGAAGACCTACTAAGAAGCTAAATATGTATACATCCTTGAAATGTGTAAAAAATAAGTACAAATAGGCATTGACTTACAACCATACTTTTAATGACCGTTTGAAGTTACAACAGTTACAACTTAGGATCATTTTTAACAGTTACGATTGTGGCAGCATCCCCATGGTCATGTAATCAAAATTTGAATGCATGGCAACTGGGCATGTACAGGTAGTCCTCGACTTACAACAGTTCATTTAGTGACTGTTCAAAGTTACAACGTCACTGAAAAAAGTGACATATGACCGTTTTTCAGAGTTACAACCTTTGCAACATCCCCATAATCATGTAATCAAAATTCAGATGCTTGACAACTGGTTCTTATTTATGACCGTTGCTGTGTCCTGATGTCAAGTGATCCACTTTTACAACCTTCTGACAAGCAAAGTCATTGGGGAAGCCAGATTCACTTAACAACCTTGTTACTAAGTTAACAATTTCAGTGATTCACTTAACAATTGTGGCAAAAAAGGTCATAAAATGGGGTGGAACTCACTTAACAACAGACATTTTGGGCTCCATTGTAGTCGTAAGTCCAGGACTACCTGTATTGATAATGATTGCAGTGTCCCGGGGTCATGTAATCACCCTTTGTGGTCACTTTTTGTGACCTTCTGACAAGCAAAGTCAATGGAGAAGCCAGTGTTACTACTTAACAATTGTGGTAAGAAAGGCCATAAAATGGAGCAAAACTCACTTAACAACTCTCTGCTTAGTACATAAGTTTTGGGCTCAATTGAGGTCATAAGTTGAGGACTAATAACACTTTTTTTTCTTTTAAGTTCCTTTTGTCCCAATTGGAAATTTATTGAATAAAACACTATCATTCCTAAAATAAGTTAAGGTTTCATTATATATTTGCCATAGAATACGGGTGTCAAACTCGCTGCGTCACATTGCCGTCACGTGACGTTTCGTGACATTTTCCCCATTCGCGGAGCTGGGTGGGCATGGCCTGCGTGTGACGCATCTGGCCCAGGGGCCGCCAGTTTGACACCCTTGCCATAGAACAAGACTAATCATATTACTAGATGCATCAACTACAGCTAAATGTTCCCATGTTAAATGAATTTTCATTTATTTCATTCACACCATCTTAACTAAACCAGCTGTTAAACTGTTATCTGTCATCCCAAACTGTAAGATATTACAAATAAATAATCAAGATAAATTTACAGTTTTCATGAGGAGAAGTTGCAGTTGGTCATGGCAGACTGGGCAAATGAACCCAGAATTGTCACAGATAACAAAATGAATAGCCAACATTTACAAGGAAAAGCATATTTGTGCAAGAAACTTAATGCTGTAAAGGAAATTGGAACATCTGTTCTTCCTTATAACCTTAGTTATTAATCCTTTTCCAGACCAAAAAAAAGGGCTAAATTCAAATCTATTCAAATCTATTTCATATATATCTCAATCAGCCTAGACAAGTTCCGTAACTTCACTAATGAACTATTTATAAAGCAGACTGCATTTCAATGGATTCTAGAACTTTATTTTGCTTCACTGATACTTTGCAAGTCAGATAGCTTTATTCATTTTCTGTATTTAATAAATAATCTCCCCTTAAATTCCTAAATCACAAATGGGAGATGGTTCCAAGCACCCAAAATGCAAACCTGATTGCAGGATGAATATGTGGCAGTCATATCTTTGGGGTCACTTGTAACTTTTAATGCTTGTTAAGTGAAGAGTCTTTAAGCAAATACTACCCACACATATTTTGGGGAAATAATTTCTTCTTTGCTTCAAGTTGAAATGTTTCTAAATAATTTGTTTTCTAAGATGAGCTATCACAATTTTTATTTTTATTTTCTATTTAAAATATGGAAAATATATTACCGTGGATAAATAATTTTGGTTGGATGGCTATGTCAAAGTTTATCCCCTACATTTTATTCTTTTTATTAAAAGCTATAAATATTACATGTAAATGCAAAAGGATTGGAATATATAGCCCACTGAACTACCAACCATCTGAATATTTAGAGATTGGTAGATTTCACCACATAGACAAATCTAGAAACTACTTATTTTCACCATTTTAGTTTATTTGACAAAGCACTTCTACATTTTTTTATCTACAATATTAGATATACAGTGGATTCCCAAGTAGACATGAGAAATCTTAACTGTTATTGTTTCTCTAATTTTTTTGCATATAACTTCCAAATGAGATTAATTAGACATTTATAATATATTAAATACCACCAGGTGGCAATATTGTAGCTTGGGCACTGAGACTGCAATTAATCATTCCATACATCACATTATATACAGAAGTATGCAATAGTTAAAATACTACTGTGTTCACTTGAGACTTTTTCTAAAACGTGTAAAGAAGCATATGATCAACATAATTCAAATTTATGATGTCACCATTGGCATAGGGATCCTAGATACTGCATGGTTCCTTGACAATTGACTGAAAAGGCCAGAAATCTAAGTCACTGCAGGCAGGCAGGCAGGCAGGCAGGCAGGCAGGCAGGCAGGCAGGCAGGCAGGCAGGCAGGAAGGAAGGAAGGAGGGAGAGAGAGAGAGAGAGAGGAAAGGGGAGAGGGGGGGAGGGGGGGAGGGGGAGAGGGGAGGGTTGTCTTCAATTTTAAAAAAACTGAGCATGATGGCATACATATTTATTTAAAAAAACCAAAACTATAATTAAAAAAACAAGCAAGAAAAATACTAAAACAATTCACTCTGTAGAATAAAATCTCATGTTTGAAAAGCCAGGAACCCAAATATCTAGAATAAGATCAATCAGGATCTAGATTGAATCATACTCAGAAGAGAACAGATGAAATTACCACACGGAATTCACTTCATGTCTATGAAAACTTTGTGAAACTAATCGCTCATTATATAACCTTGAAGAGTTTTGAAGACCACAACTTTCAACCTATGACTAAGACATAAAAGTAGATTGCTAGAAAAACAATAAATTGCCTTGTTAAAAGTTATAGAATGATTGTAAATGTATTTATTTGGGAATATATACTCGAGTTCATGGTAACTTATTTTTAATTATTATATGTGTAGATACTGTGTATGCCATTTTTCATAGTACAGAGGGAAGGAATAAATTTGCCACTTTGAACTTAAATTATTAGTACTCACAGAGGATAAAAAAACACATGTTCCTACATCTTTATGTCCTTCAACTTCTGTGGTCCAACTAGAGTTGTAGCCATCTTTAATAAGTAGGTTTACAGCAAATGAGACTACAGCAAGTGGAAAATAGATGTAAGGTGATGTAAATTGTATATGGGGAGGGATCCTTAATTATAAATATAGGTTGCTGTCATTTGAGATGCAATGACTGAACAAGAAATCAGTCTTGAGTAAAACTGCCAATCCATCTTGTGCTTGGCAGAGAAAATTTGCTAATTTGATATTGGGGATCCTAAGGGGGGGGGGAAATCTGCCCAAATTAGGTATGTCTTTAAACACATTTATGATGCTTAAATCTCAAAAATAATACTGTAGAACTGGAACAAACGCAGAAAAATATACACCAATGGGACATGAAGCCCATTTACCTTTTGTAAATGATGGTGAATGGCACAGAGAAAGTGATGCTGGATTTTCTTAAGATCTCAAAATCATGCAATGAAACTGAATTTATACAGAAAAAAGGAAGAAGAGATTTAGGAGAGGAAAAAAGCAATCCACACAGTGAATAGCTAAACTATGAAAGCTGTGACCAGAAAGTGCAATAACAACAAATGTAGACACTCTGAATCAATTATTCAATCAAACCATAACAGGCAATAGCTATTCACCTCCAGAGTCAGAGCTGATGGTAGAGATGACGGAGATAATTAGGGAATGCATGCATTGCAGGTTATAATTTCATTCCTGTATTTTTTTTAATTAAAAAAACATTATAAATATCTGATTGGTTGCTGTGAGACAAAATTTTGGACTAGAATCTTTAGAAGTACTGTTCCTTCTGTTCTTACCACCATGGACTTTAATTAAGCAAGGGCTTAGGAAAGATTTATTGAGCAGACCTGTAAGTGTTTTTGCCATACTCTTTTCTGCGTTAATGAGAGTTAAGAGTTGTGCCACAAATAAAGAGTAGAATACTTCATCTAATTTTCCTTAAACTCCTATGTTATATAATGTACACACCTATAAGTAAATTTACATCATATACATTGCAGATAATATTTAAGTAGCTAAATATGAAATATACAATACAGTATAATACATACAAATTGTAATGACCCAGGGCACGGCACAGAGATCACACAAGCAGCTGGCAGTTCAAACTGCCCCTTTATTGCTCCAAATCTCCCCAAACGCTCCCACATTTCTGGCAAGTCCTAGAGCAAAGTGATAACAAACTCCCACACAAACCTCAAGCAGCCTTTGGCTGCAATTAGTCCAGCCCAGCGCTGTCTGCACCAAGGCTGCACGGCAATAAATCAAAATGTATTTGGCAAACCAAGAGCAAACCAAGGAGTTCAAGGAGCAAAAGGTCCAGGTAATTAGTCCAGAACACCAAAAGGAATGCAAGGACTCTTGGCAAGTTCAAATGTCAGCATGCAACACTTCAGGAACTCAGCATTTGTTCCCAACAAATTCCCCTCCCTACAGCGTCTCCTTAAGTCTCATTCCCCAGGTGTGCCTAGTGAAGATGAGCTGGGCACTCTCCTCGAGAGTAGCCTGCTCAGTCTGCTCTGATCATGCCTTCTCTGCACTCTCTGAGCCCTTGGATCAGGAGGGGGTGGTCCTTGCTCCTCGTCTGAGCTCTGTCTCTCATGTTCATCCTGCCTCTGTTCCTCCCTGCCTGCAGGCCTTACTAATTCCGAAAAGCCTTGCCTGGACTGACTCTGCCTTTCCCCAGTTTCCTCCAAGGCCAACGGAGCTGCCCTCTCAATTGCTGTCAGTTCTTGTTCCAGCTCATCTTCCCCCGCAGATTCAGACTCCGACTGGGGCATGACACAAATACCCAAGCAGGACCTGCAACAAAACTATCACAGCATGATATGGTGTTCCTTTCGGAAAACATTGTCTTTCTAGATCAGGGGTGTCAAACTCAAGGCCCATGGGCCGGATTCGGCCTGCGGGGTGCTTAGATCTGGCCAGCGGGGCCAACCTGGAAACAGCAAAGGACCAGCCCGCGGTGCCTCTGCCAGCGAAAACGGTGCTCGGGAGGACTGCGTGCGGCCTTCCTGAGCTACGTTTTCGCTGGCAGAGTGCTCGGGCCACCAAAGGCATCCCTGACATGAGTGACGTCGAGCTGGCCACACCTACCCTGGCCATGCCCATCCAGCCCCCTAAGGTCAAACACAACCCTGATGCGGCCCTCAATGAAATCAAGTTTGATACCCCTGTTCTAGATAATCTTTTCCATCACCATGGGCCTTTTGTGCCTATGTTTGCAAGCATTCACCAAAAATAGGCACCGCTCAGTCCAATTTGGCTATATTTTGAAAGGGATTTCCCCTTATTCTCATTAAAAATTATGCCATTACAAACCACAGGTATTTTCCTTAAGATCCCATCTGTGGATGGGCTTCTCAGCATAGGATAAGAAAGAAATTTTGTAGTTTTAATGTGCAAGCCACAAGAGCTAGATTGGAGAAATCCATACTACAACTACATTGCAACAAAGAAGAAATTTCTTGCTACGTCCCCTCAGGACGAGCAAGTCTGCCTAGGAACCTCTCTGATAGGCTAAGACGCGAGCTGCCTGAGAGCGGGAGTTTAGAGCACTCCCATTGGCCGGCGCGTCTGACAGCCGGCTATAAAAGAGCTGTCAGACGCGACCGGCTTTTCGCTGGCTGTACGGAGCTGTTCTTCTGCTGTAGTTGCTGTTAATCTGTTAGCCTTAATAAAGGCTTGTTCCGATCCACGATCTGGCTCGCCTCAGTACTTTCCCCCCTCGCGTTAAGGATCTAACATTTCTAATCTAATGTTCATCTAAAATGTTATTGCCCAATAGTTGTAGCCCTTGATTGATTCAATGGACTTCTATGCCACCAAGAGAAATTCTCTGGAGTTTACACAATAAATATAAAACACTGTCAAATATAAAAGTGCCATAAGATAATAACAACAATAACTAAAATACAAAGATGGTCAACAATAAAATCTTCCCAAATAGCCTGTGTATTTCAATATTCTCTTGAGTCAGACATAGTTGAAAAGAACAATTTGGGAAAAAGAATATACAGTATATAAAAAAATATATATTCACAGAGACTAATTTTATAAATAAATAGAATGAATTAGTATATATTTAAATAGAAACTAAGTCCCATTTTATTACAAAAATAAGGCACACTTATAATCGAATAGTTTAAGGGAACCGTATATTGAATTTTGCGTTAGCATGGATGACATTTTTCTCTCGTGTACCAAAGGCAGAGTTTAGGTATAAAATAAAAAGAGATCATTAATTCAGACTGTTATTGTTTCATTTTAATTACAAGAAGTTTCAGGATTGAAAGCACCACAATAACAACACTTTTACAAGTTGTTTGGCCAGTCCTTCATGTAAAGCTGGAGAGAAATCTATAGAATTCACCTTAGTTTGAATTAATATTTTTTCACCTGACTAGCTTTTATGAGACTGACTTTGGATATCACCCTTGGACGTAATTGACATGCTGGAAGTCAGCCCCAACATTTGTCAGTGCCTGACAAGCGGTCTATTTTGCTGTCACATATTAATTTTAAAAAATCATTATTCTTCATATTTTTATTCCATAAAGAAGACTAAATTGTGAGGCGGGCTATGGCCAAAAGACTACAGTTTGAGGTTAATTGGTCTGTTCTGCCATATTTTCCCAACCTGGGAGAATACCCATGAATGCATTTTGTGTGGTGGACACGCTTATTTATGGCCATCACATCCAAAGACAGACGTACTATAAGAACATGCTTTTCTTCAAAACCAAAAGCCATTTTTCCACACACATAAATTCACACATACATATAATGATATTCAGTAGATATCCATAGTCTTTGACAGTTCTTTAAATTAAAATGTAAATCTCAAGAACCAGCGTCATCTCAATGTTATTCAAAGCAAGATCTTTTGTAACCCAGATCTTTTATTTCCCAATCCAATATGGCTTCTATTATGTACTGTAAGATGCAGCACTTTGATGCCATTAACATTTAGCTGCATCACCTCTGGTGAAGAATAGTACTCTAGGTGAAAACCCTAGTGGTCTTAAGGCCTCAATTTACCAAGTCCATTATCACTCCGGATGTGTAGAATGATAATGGAAGTGACAGAAGTACAGCTGAAAATTGGCTGTTAATATTTTATGTGTTAAAGCCCAGGCATGGAAATCTCACACCATTCTTCAGAGAAATGTGTCTGTGTGTGAGTGCATGCATGTGTGAAATATACACACAGAGAGTGTGAAAAACCTCTCTCTCATTTTGTTTTAACTCTGTCTTCCATGGGTTCCTTAAATGCAATTACTTCAGCAGTACTTAAAAAATTAGAAAACTAAGTGAAGTAGCTTATGTCATAACATGGATGGTTAAGATCAGTGGTGGGTTCCACTTACCTTCCCTACTGGTTTGCATCACGATGGAAGTGTGTGTTTTGCGCGCGCGCCTATATCATGACGCAAAAATGACCCTCTGCGCATACGCAGAAGCCTCTGCGCATGTGCAGAGGGTTCTTTTCCAGCTGCGGCGACCGGAGAACCGGTTCAGGGGCGTAGACAGCCGGCCATCACTGCCAGTTCAGCGAGCGGATGCAAATTTCTGCTACCGGTACGGGAGAACCGGTCCGAACCAGCAGCAACCCACCACTGGTTAAGATACATGTCATTGCTGGTTTAATAAAAGAAATGCCTTGAAAACAAACATGTAACAATGTTGCTTCCTTTTTCACTTATGAGTTCAATTTGGGGAGAGGACATAACACTGCCCCAATGCAATATTTTCAAATCGCTTTCATTAAACTTATCTCCGTCTCTCCTGTACTTTTGCTATTCAATCCCTTTCAACCTAGTGATATAAAATTTGCAAATTAAACCTTTATAACAAGACAAAAAGCATCCCCTGAAAAACTATTAATCAAGGCTGTCAGGCATCTGTTACTATGTAATGGGAAAAGAAAAAAAAAACAATGATTTAAAAATTAAAATGCTTTTTGTATTCCTTTTAAAGTGATTGCTTACATAAACAGAAAATCAGCCACCTGGCTCCAAGCCTAGTCTATCCACAAATCTCATGCCTCACTTATGCAGTTTAGGGCAAACAGCCTGGAGGTTTGTTAGTTCTTGAACCCTTCAATCTGTTACCTGCGCAGGGCAGTAATTCCTTGAAAATGACTTGTCTAACATTCATTCCTTCTTCTATCACTGCAGAGTAAATAGGCATTAATCCATTGCTTTCATTTTCATTCATGTTTAATTTTCTCAAATATAAAATAACTCTCCTTGTTTTCTTCAATGAAGACTTAATATATGTGTTAGAACTGACTCAGTAATTAAAAAAAAATCAATGATTTTTGGGGGATCTATAAATTGGTACCAACTAAATACATGTTGAGGAAGGTCATGCCCTCCGTACTGTTTATTGCCATTTAGCCTAATGTATGTGGGTTCAATATAATTGTGTGTGCATATAATTCATAGTCACTTAAAAAGTGGATTACAGTCACTCTTTTTCAGTAGAAGCTTTTAGAGGAACCAACAAAGTCAATTATGAGGAGATAGAAGGAACATGATCAGACCCAGAACAATACTATTTTGGGGAGAGATTGCTTTATTTTTATATATTTTTAAGTTAAGTTGGAAAAAAATCATTAAAGATGGTAAACCATGTAGTCACCTGTAGGTATGCTTGCTTGCTTATTTACATACATATATATTATCTTGATTTTGTGTTTGGGTACCAATTATTTTTCCCACTGTCACAATAGCTATGTAGGACTCTGTATCTCTGATAGGACCTGGAGATAATGTAAAACTTTGTTAATATTGTTTTTATGTCTATCTATTTTTATGTGCATCATTCTCTTATTTCTTTCTGCTTTAATATTAAGGTAAAGGTTCCCCTCGCACATAGTGCTAGTCGTTCCCGACTCTAGGGGGCGGTGCTCATCTCCGTTTCTAAGCCGAAGAGCCAGCGCTGTCCGAAGACGTCTCCGAGGTCATGTGGCTGGCATGACTAAACGGCGAAGGCTCACGGAACGCTGTTACTTTCCCACCAAAGGTGGTCCCTATTTTTCTACTTGCATTTTTTACGTACTTTCAAACTGCTAGGTTGGCAGAAGCTGGGACAAGTATCAGGAGCTCACCCCGTTGCACGGGGCTTGGGGTCTTGAACATTGGCAAATTTAAGTAACTCTCCCCACACCAATCAACTGGCTTAACCAATATTCCAATTTTGTAAAAATGCTACCCATTATTTTTTAGAATAAAAATAATGGGTCATATTATCAAAAAAGTTACAGATAATTTTTAAGAAGCTTAAAGGTCTTCTAACTTATCAGAGAAGATATTATATGCCAGGACTTTTACCCATGTGCACTGAAGTGAGAAAAACACATTAAGAACATTAAGAAAAAGGATACAAGGACAAAAGAAATAATAGCACAATAACATAAATCCATCATTAAATCTATCAAAAACATGAAAAATATTAAATTACCAGGAAAAAAATGTAAGTTCCATGACAAAAAGATTAAAGTATATATAAAAAAAACTTTTTCCAAAACAGCAGCTAATTAAAATATATCTTTGAAAGGAGAACACTGTAAAGAGAAAACTTAGAAATTTATTTCCTACATTGCATTGCATGAGGAAATGAGTTTTTGTGTGTGACTGTGTCTTTGAAGCTAATCTTGCAAATCTTAACTGGACATACGTATTCATAACAGAGAGAGGAAATATAAACAACTGGGTCCTTGCCATCGATAGCCTTAAAAGTTTGATATATGAAAAAGGACTTGTGATTTGAACCAATACCAATTAAAGGTTAATTTTAGGATCTTCATACACTAAACATGTTTACAATAAGCTATCCACTGCATCTTGGTGAAGAAAGCTTTAGATTTATGGGAAAACAATGTCAACCTGTTCTATGCAGATGCAGTTAAAACATTTTTTAATATGACGTCACTTATCAGGAGAAAAGCTTGAGCTTTACATTAGTGCACATCATTCCATCATCAACTGAATCATCAGAGAGTGTATGTGTATAATAGATTAATATTTTCTGCTTCCATTACCTTTCAGCAGCGAAAATTTGATATACTAAGAAGCAAAGCAGTGCAGTTTATTTTTCTCCTTCTTTCCATGACCATACAATACTTAAATGTAATAACTTCCAAGGTTGAATAATAAATATGGTTCCTAGATCATGCGTTCAATTTGCTATAACTGATCAAGGATTTTAAAGGTAAGGTGATAGCAATCTAAAGAATTACAATTTTGAAAGTTCCTTAGGTTATATTATTTCTTTTATAATTTCCATGCCTATGATATTATTAACATGTATGCGAAATGTATAGTTAGATTCACAGTCTAGGACTGGTGGACACTTAGTCATTCATGCCCTAACCAAGGAGACAAAAAATTATTAAAGTATAGTCTTAATTCCAAAGTGAGTGGCTTTTTGTAAAATTAGGGTGTTCAGATCTGATAAATTCTATCCAGTCATCAAAAATGTCCTTTATTACTCTGAAGATTCCAATCATGATTGGTATAAAATATTTCTTTTTTCGTGGGCATTCAACTTTGATCTGCAAGTCCCAATATTTTATATGTTTTCCAATTGTTTTTCCTCAATCCTAGTATTACCAGAATATCAACATCAATGAACCAGACTTTCTCTTTTTAATAACTGTTATATCAGGCAGGTTATGAACAGGTTTAGCTCTTAAAGTCCTGCTCATTTTCCAAAGCCTTCTCAATTTGATGGCCCCAGTAGTTTTTATTACATTCAAATCCAAAGTTTCCAATGAATAATTCTGGCAACTTAGTCATGATGCTACATGGTTAGTTTTGAAATTTTGCTGCAGCCACTGATCAAATGGTCAATTGTTTCAATCTTTTTACTACTAAGATGACATTTACTGTTGTTTGTTACATATTGAACACACAGATTTTATCTTCCTGTTATTATTATTAATATGGCTGGTTGCACAGTCATCTAAATGTTTAGACTTTGGCATTTTTATCCATCTATTGATTCCTTACCTAAGTTGGTATATTTGATGGTGTTAAAGATATTGTTACAAAATGTAAGCTCTTCCAAGTAAAGCTGCCTTCTGCAATTGACTGATGGTGTGTTTGTCAATGCCAATCATGTTCAAGTTGTACTCAGTGATGAAATCCATTTTTTTTACTACTGGTTCTGTGTGCGTGGCTTGGTGGTCGTGGTGTGGCTTGGTGGGTGTGTCTTGGTGGGCGTGGCAGGGGAAGGATACTGCAAAATCCCCATTCCCTCCCCACTCCTGGGGGAAGGATATTGCAAAATTTGCATTCCCACCCCACTCTGGAGCCAGCCAGAGGCGGTATTTGCCAGTTCTCTGAACTACTCAAAATTTCCGCTACCGGTTCTCCGAACTACTCAAAATTTCCACTACCGGTTCTCCAGAACCTGTCAGAACCTGCTGGATTTCACCCCTGGTTGTACTCCAGATGTTTTAGGATTGCATCCAAGGTGCCTACTACTATTTGCAGTATCTTTGCTTTCTTCTGCCACAATTCTATTTCTATTTGCAGGTCTTTCAATATTGTGATTTTTAAAAAACATTTCTTTCTCTTCTACTTTGCTATATCCAGATGGTGCCACATGTTCCAGTATTTACAGGAAACGTTGAAGATTGAACCCCTTAGACCTTCTCAGTGGTGGGCTGCTGCTGGTTCGGACTGGTTCAGGCAAACCGGTAGTTCCGACCAGCGGGTGCCGTCCACCCGCCCCAGCGCTATCCTGTCCTATATCGCCGTGTTTTTGAAGCTGCGCGCTCACATTTTTGGTGCTGGGTGAACCGGTTGTTACATTATGTGACGCCCACCTCGGGACCTTCTCCATGCAAACACGGACACTGTCACTGAGCTGTGGTACTTCTTTAACATTTAGCCTATACTTTAACATTAACCCAAAAGATGTAGGCAACCAAGAATTCTATTAAATTAAATGGTCTGCCTAATAGAAGATGGTTGAACTGCTCAAACTCTGTTGTGAATCTAGCACAGAATTTTTCTTCACTATTCTTCTTCTAGACTCCTGGAGACTAACTCTATTCCAGATTTCTTCACAAAACTATAATATTTACATGTAAGTTTCTGCTACACAAATGGAAGTTTAATGGAAAGTTAACAGGCATATAGGAAAGACTAATCTGTGATCATATTCCTCTTTTTCTCCATTAATCACACCTTTACAGGTATTTAAGCACAGTTCTTGGGGAGGAAACAGGGATTGCAGTTAATTTTATAAATACCCAGATCACATTTTCCAGGTGACACCTTGTAGCTACTGGTTTCTAAAAAGGACCTGAGTGAACAAATTAAATTATTATTTATGGATATTTTATAATACATGAAAGTGGTATCTAGAGCAAAGAATATATGATTCAGAGACTGCATTAACATTTTTTCCCCCTGGAGTTCCTCTGTACTTTTCAAAGTTAGCTTTGTATTTCTTGAAAAACCTTTATTGCCTGCTAAATCTTACCAGACAGACAGCTTTTGCTACCAAAGAAATACTGTTGCAATATCCACAATCCCCATCACCCCTGTCACTCTTCATTTGGAGAGAGATGTGATTTCACTCTTGTGGCAATTGCAAAGGAACCAGCAAGGTAGAAGACAACTGCCTAGAGGAATCTTTGCTGGCACAGGGATTTTTAAATTCACCTGCATTTAATTCTGTTAATGCAGTTGAATTACTACAGATCAGCTGAAATTTGGATTCTTCTGATTCATCCTGAAATACCAGTAATAGCCTTTCTACAGTTTTTTTGTTTGTTCTCTTTTTTGAAGCTTTTGTTTAAACTTAGGGGGATAAAGAAAAACCCAGAAAATTAATATAACTATTCACAATGTTTAACATTTAAAACATCGCAAGGCAAACGAAGTAAGATCTGGGCATTTTTTTAGGAGCAGGGAAACATTACTTTTGGTTTCCGAAAAAATATTGACAGAACAATTAACCAGTGGAACAACCTGCGTCCAGAAGTTGTGAATTCTCCAACACTTGAAGTTTTTAAGAAAAGATTGGACAACTATTTGTCTGAAATGTTATAGAGTTTCCTGCCTGAGCAATAGCAATAGCAGTTAGACTTATATACCGCTTCATAGTGCTTTACAGCCCTCTCTAAGCGGTTTACAGAGTTAGCATATTGCCCCCAACAATCTGGGTCCTCATTTTACCCACCTCAGAAGGATGGAAGGCTGAGTCAACCTTGAGCCGGTGAGGGGTTGGGCTAGAAGACCTCCAAGGTCCCTTCCAACTCTGCTATTCTATTCTATTCTATTCTATTCTATTCTATTCTATTCTATTCTATTCTATTCTATTCTATTCTATTATTCCATTCCATTCCATTCCATTCCATTCCATTCCATTCCATTCCATTCCATTCCATTCCATTTTCTATTCTATTCCTAGTTCTATTCTGTTCTGTTCTGTTCTATTCTAATATACTTGAAACAGGTAGAATGGACTGGTTATATCTTATAAGAAATTATATTTAGAGTTCTATATAAATCTCCTGCTATTTTCTATATCAGTTCTGCTTTAATCTGATGGAAATAATTTATATTTATATTTATATTTATATTTATATTTATTTATATTTATATTTATATTTATATTTATATTTATATATATTATTATAGGCAAGCACAGTCAAGGATGAAGATTCCAACTCCTTGGATTGTAATAATTTTGGGCTTTCTTCTTCTTTGGCTTGACTCTATCTCCCACTCCATACCTCCACTGCCACTCAGAGATGAAACACATTTCTAACGTATCTCGTATAACTTTGAAGAAAACACTGAGAACTCAAGTACCTATTCCACTTCTTTTTCTGCCTAGAGCAACTTCTCCGTGATGATAAGTGGTGAGGTGGCGCAGTGGTTAGAGTGCAGCACTGCAGTGGTTAGAGTGCAGCACTGCAGGTTACTTCAGCTGACTTCTAGCTGCAGTTCGGCGGTTCAAATCTCACCGGCTCAAGGTTGACTCAGCCTTCCATCCTTCCAGGGTGGGTAAATTGAGGACCCACATTGTTGGGGGCAATATGAAACGCCCACATAGCATGAATAAACGAGATGACACCTCCCGCCTACCAGCCATTTGGAAACCCGCACTTACTGACAAACGTGTCCCTAACACAAAGAATGACACCAGACCCACACTCATGAAAACCACACAGTATACCACTACCAAACCCCCACGCAAAAAACAAGCCCAAGCCCATACTGCTGAGTCACGACCACAAACGAGAAGCCAGACTGCAGCTGCATCATTAACCACTCCAATCCCCTCTAATCCATACAGGAAGCAAACTGACCCCCAACCAATTAGAACACAGCCAAGCCCCCAACCAATCCCATCACACCTCCACCCAAGCAGAACACAGCCAAGCCCCCACCCGATCAGTTCAAACCCCACTGGCAGTTAAAAGGAAGAAACAGCTGCAATCCTCACATTACTCCTAGAAGCACGAGGCTGAAGACACAAGCCTGTTAACCAGCCTGATGATGACGAATGAGACTTCGTCGAAACGTCGCAACGACATCTCCAACTTCACACGGGAGAAAACCCGAATAACCACAGACCTACATACAAATACCTGCGAAAACCTCAAAAAACTATATATATATATATATATATATATATAATCAAAGAGAAAGCTTTTCCCATAACATTTAATTTTAAAAACATCTAATTCACCTTTAGCTCCATCAGTTCTTGGATTGCTATGTTGTTTCTAGGTCTCCAAGTCTCCCTCTGAATTAAGGCAATGATTCTCTGGCTTTCAGCCCAGTTAAAGGAGCTGCTCCAAGTATGCCAATGAAAGAATAGAATAGAATAGAATAGAATAGAATATAATAGAATAGAATAGAATAGAATAGAATAGAATAGAATAGAATAGAATAGAATAGAATAGAATAGAATAGAATAGAATAGAATAGAATAGAATAGAATAGAATAGAATAGAATAGAATAGAATTTTTTATTGGCCAAGTGTGATTGGACACACAAGGAATTTGTCTTGGTGCATATGCTCTCAGTGTACATAAAAGAAAAGATACAAACATAATACAAAAGAATATGGAAGTGGCCCTTTCTCTTTTCAAAAAAGAGATTCTACAATGTGGATGCATGTAATTCTTATAACCAAAGATGGAAGCTGCAGGTGTCTGGAAAAAGATCACGATGCTACAGATTTCATATAGATATATACTATAAATACTTGCTCCTTGTTTTCACAGTAACCACCCCTGTCCTTTGGGTTAGCTATCAAACTCAGTGCAATGAAGCAGACTTGAAAAGTTCTGAAGTTCAAATGGAATGGCATAAGTGTAGTGTTAAATAATGGAAAAGAACTAGGTTCTTCATGCAGCCATGTAGTCATTGGTTGGTGTGTGTGTGTGTGTGTGTGTGTGTGTGTGTATGTGTGTGTGTGTTTTAGGAGATGTCACAAAAATGGCAGAAGACTTTCCGCAGGGTGTCAGAAAGAGAATTAACAATGCTGCAAATAAAATCTGCATGGGTCAGCTGCAGGTTAAGCTAACAAAAACAATAAAAAATTAAAAGTGAACAATTACAAAGCTGAAGAGCACTTAGGAGACAGACTGATGGGTGGATTCTCATGCAGACAAAAGGATCAATCCTAGCCTCTCTCCCTGGAGCTGATCTTTCAAACTGTGAAGTAAATTGTAACCCTGTTTTCCAAGAGACAGTGAGAAGCTTCCTTCCTTCCCTCGAGTGGTATTTTGTCAAACCCAACTGCCTTCTGTATTCTCAGAGATGGGGAAGACCTCTTGTAAAGGATTTTTCACACTATGCTTTACAATACAAAGCAGCAGTTCATTTCTTTGTATGTCCCACCAAGTTCCATGTTTGATCTGTCATTTGACCATTGTATCTTAGGGATGCATAGGTTCTTTTCATTCATTTCTACTTACGTTATTTAAGTATAATGCTTTTTAATGGATATCACACTATGTTTTAAACTGCAACTCTCAAGCTGTTTGGATTGAGAAAAGAAAGGCCACATTTGAAGGGGGCAAGTCTTCTGAGACCTACATTTTTGAGCGAACATTTGTTAGTATATTTTTGGCTATGTAGAAGGAAAACCAGAGCAATATAACAAATTAGAACGGGAGCAAGGCAGTCTTTTGTTCCTAGAATTGAAAGATTCATTAACCTGAGTTCATGCTACAACAAAACAAATCAGGGCCATTCACACAACCCTCATGCTCTAGTTCCAAGATATGCTGCTCACCAATCTTTGAGGGTCCTCAACATGAGCTTCTATCTCAAGGCCCTCAACATGAGCATTCCAGAGATAAGTTGGCTCATTGAATGACAGAAACCCACAAGGTCACTATTCCTAATGGAAATCTTTCACTTGTTCCATCATGATTATCCTTGTCTGTACTGCCACACTGAAACGGTGCTTTCCAACAAACAGAGAAGTAAAGGTAGTTATTGTGATAGTGAGGGCAGCTTTGGGGTTGGGAGAGAATAGCAGGCACAGAGAAGAGATGTTCTTGCTCCTCTAACAACAGTAATAGAAACTACTATCGACACTTTAGTGTGAGGGAAGCAATTTTGGTGACTTCATATTTTATCAGTACAGGAGAAAATATTGCTGGAAGTAAGAAAGAGCTTTTAATACTAAACAGAACTTTCTGTCCAAGTACATTTTAAGACTCAAGTGATCTGAATTCTAACTAAGCAAACCTTGAAATACAATGCTAACAGGGTTGAGTTGTTCCCAATCGCTTGGTACAGAAAGCACGTGCACACACATACATACAGATGTATGTATATAGGTATGTATGTATGTATATCATCATTTTAGCCATTGTCTATCCACTGCAGAATGAAGGCCTCTTCCGCATGTTTCCAACCCATATGGTACTGAGCTTTTTTTTTTTTTTTTCCAATTGGGCCCGCAATACTTGCTGATGTCATCAATCCATCTGGTTTTAAAGAATTTGAAGAAGAAGAAAAAAGAATTGAAATGGAAATGGGCTGGTAACATATCAAGGAGAACTGATGGCAGGTGGACCAAGGCAGTCCTACAATGGATTCCGCTTAACAAAAAGAGTCCACGGAAGAGACCTAAAACAAGATTTATGTATATATGGTGGAAGAAAGACATATTTTATACTAAACATCAGGAATTTTAAAAAATCATCTATACTGAGTATACTATATATTGACATGCTTTGTACTGGTAACCTACTATCTTGTCATCAGAATTACAAGAAGCAATTTGTTAATATGACAACTCCCATTAAAGGTCAAAATGTATACCCCTGAAGTTTTATTTAGGATGATTTATTAATGCTGTCTTATTTTGCATCCCCATATCAAATATATTCTAAAGTAATGCATATTTGGTTAACTCGCTTACTTTTCCCATAGTAGCCCACATACTGCCATCATGCTATTTTGCAGAAACCAAGAACTATTTATTTCAGATTTGATATATAATGTCCTGATGTGTGCCACCGTTCGTTTTAGAGTAAAATTTGACAGCTGATGTCTGTCAAATGATAGCTGACCTTTAGGGGGAAAAAACTGGTTCTTTCTTTCTTAACTTTATATTCTTGAGGATGGTAGGAGATACTGGTTTGCTAACACAGGGGGGTTATTTTCCTGTAACAGACCGTCTGTTTCTTCTTCACACTGTAATTCAAAACAAGTATTTCATTCTTTTAAATACAATTTCTTAGTAATTGTGTGCAAAAAAGGGAAAAAAAGGGTTTAAAAGATCTCATTTGTTTTTTCCTCTACAATTTGCAGTAGAATTAATTGAAAGCAGCATATAAATTACACAGTCATATTGTTTCCATTTTTCTCTCCCAAATGGTGCTTCTTTGTTCTATCTTGGTTATCTTCCTTAAAGCAATTCTAAAATGGGAATGCTATCAAGTGATTAACACAACACTGCAAACAACTGTAGAAAGAAGTGTTTACTTGTTTAAAGATCCAGACAGCTTTTAATAGAGTACAACAAGAAAACTAGGAATTCGGAGGAGTTTTAAATAATACAATGGAACGAACAACAGAAGCAACATAACATCCATAGCCTACAAAAGGTGAAGTAACAGAGGTCTCAATCTCACCAGACTGTTCATTCATTTGTAGAACCATACAAACTTGTGGTCAAGACAACACTTGTAGAATTATTTTAGTCTTACAGACACGGAAAAAAGCTATCACTCACAAAATGCACACTACTCTGAACTTGGATGGAAAGATTGTGAATTGTTTTGAAAATCCAATTTTCTTCAAGTTTTCTATCTCTACCTTACGTTTGTGTGTCCAAACAATGTTAACATCAATTTCAGTACTTATTATAGATTCCATCTTCTGTCTCAAGTATAGACGATGTAGAGAGCTTTAGGAGCTCCTGTTTTGGGACATGAAAATCTCATTTTTGGTACATGCAATATTACTTCCCAGGAGTTGCATTAATATTAAAGCACTGCATCTTTAGAGCAGGACAATGCAAGTATGAATTTGCCGTTCAATCATTTTTCTAGCTTAATGACATTGAGTAATAGCACATTAGTAAAGTGCCATTTCAGGCACTAGTCAGGCATGCCGAAAAGATAATCTGATAATAATTTCTGATTCATTTTCCATGAACAGAGACATTGCTAAGGCTTATTAACTGGCATATCTGCACACAGTGCAGTGTGGAACATGGGCTCAATTACAAGTAGCAATCTCTTTCATTAGTATAATTTATGAGGATATTTAGCTTGTTTTAATGTTGTGAAACATTCTTTTTTAAAAAAATAAATAAATCAATACTTTAGCTTATTTGCACTAATTATTTAAGTGCCTTGAACTGTGTAGGTGCCTCAAAATCACACCATACCACTGAAACCAAAATGACATTTTAATACAGTCAATAATACAGCTGAATATCTCAACTTAATATTAATAACACTGGCTTTTTCAATTAGTTTAAGTTTCTTCTCTATTAATACAAACATGCCAGAATTTGTATTTGTTATTATTTGGACCTATAAAATGTACCTTTTGAAGATGGCACTATATTCTTCAAGGGAGGGAGGGAGGGAGGGAGGGAGGGAGGAAGGAAGGAAGGAAGGAAGGAAGGAACAAACATGCCAGAATTTGTATTTGTTATTATTTGGACCTATAAAATGTACTTTTTGAAGATGGCACTATATTCTTCAAGGGAGGGAGGGAGGGAGGGAGGGAGGGAGGGAGGAAGGGAGGAAGGAAGGAAGGAAGGAAGGAAGGAAGGAAGGAAGGAAGGAAGGAAGGAAGGAAAAAATAGACAAGGAGAGAGAGAGGGAGGGAGGGAGGGAGATAGATAGATAGATATGAATGACCAGGACAGTGAAATGCTTCACATTCACTTTGAAAAAGATATTACAAAACATAGGAATGAGTCATTAAAGCATCCATTCTTCCTTATATCACTATAATATATTCAGCTTTTGACTTCCTTTTACATTCTTCTGGACATAAATTTACACCCCTCTTGTTCACAATAGCACATTTTAAGGATTCATTTGTAATCTTTATGTGAGAATCATAAATAAAGAATGCATAAAGTTACAAAAATTCTATGATTCTATTTTAAGTATCAAGTTAGGATTGCACTATTAATAATTTCTATGCCTTTGTACCGGAATCTAGGTTCCAAATTCTTTCATGAAAATTAGCTATGTGATATGCGAATTCTTATTTTCAAGAACTTCAGGCAATGAAAGAAACGTCACACAGGCTCCATTTCTAAACCTTCTGAAACTGACTGCAGTAGTTGGTCGCTTTAAGGTAGGTTGGATTCATTCTATGCCCACCTGTTGTGACTTTTTTCTAGGCGACAGAACATGTTATTTGAAGCCTCTGCTGGGATCCTAATAGCCTGGACTGCCGTTGCTTCAATGCACCCAGCCGAGGACTCTTCATGGTGCCTGCCAGCAGCTTGTGGTCTGATTTATCACCTAGGCCTAGCATGAAAGTAAGCTGGTAAATTTGTTGCACTCCATAGAACAAAGCTAATGCCATCTTCTTGAGTCTTTCTTGACGCTTTCAACTGCTGGCTATGTTATCACAAGCCACAGGATCTCTTTCACATACTGTACCTTTTATTCTGAAAAACTACAATGTAATTTCATTGTTTGCACTGCACTGCACTGCACTGTACTTATTATCCTATGAATGATTTAGTGGCTTGTATAAGAACCAGGATTCTGAACATGTTATATGTTATATTCATATATAATATTGTATTGTTGAACTTCCTGTGGGATAGTAAGAGCAAATGTAGTGCCACCATACAAAATTCAAATGACTTATGAAAAGGCAAAGGAACTCTAACTGCTGATGCTAATGGATCCCTCCTTCAGCTATGATTCTCTGTATATAGTATAGGCTTTTCCCCGTCAGAACATTGTGCTTTTTCTACTGCAGATATTCTTTGTACAGGAAATTTCATGCTTTCTTCAGCCACTTTATCTCCAGACTACTATTAATTTACTTAAGTCATTGTGGCATAAATATATTAATTTATTTTAAATCCCTTCTGGGATTTTATATCATCCTTTTTAATAGTATTAAGTTGTACAAAACAAAATAATAAAGTTTTTTAACATTGCTTTTGACCCAGTGATTACACACACACATATTGTCTTGCTGCCATTTTCCAAACATTATCCTGGTTATGTTGCTTATGTCAATTCATGGAAGTTTTCAGTCACTTACTTTAGGATGCAGGTAGATCAGGGGTGTCAAACTGGCGGCCCACGGGCCAGATGCGTCATGCGCAGGCCATGCCCATCCCAGCTCCGCGAAGGGGAAAAACATCGTGAAATGTCACATGATGGCAAAGTGACAAGGCAAGTTTGACACCAGTGAGGTAGATGGATACCCAATTCTTATCTTATCAAGTTGCTGGTTTTTTTAAAGTCAGTATTTTAGCAAGGCAGTCATGCATATTATTTCTCCCAGTTCCTTTTTTCCATATTTTTTGTTGCTCTTTTCAATTTTCCACAGGAAAATTCTACAGATCTTTTTTTGTAAGCATTATCCAAAATAGTACCATAATTATTCCCATATTGAGTTGTTCATTTTGTACATCAGTGCTTGAATGTACAAATCTGTAATTTCCATTCCAGCAAAAAAGCATATGGCTAACCACCTACTTGACAAATTTTAAATATAGCTTTAACAACACTGTAGGGTGTGAGGAGAAAATATTACTGCAGTATCGGACTGACAAGTAAATATTGTTGCTGGTTTTTTGAGGAGGAGTGCTCTTATGTACAGGTGATGTACTGGGATTTGACAAAAATAAGCTCAGTTCTTCGGTTTGTCATCAAATACTTTTATTTGACTCTGAAAACATCTAATTTTTCTTCGTTAGTTTCAGATACTTCATCAGACAAAATGAGTCTTCAAATCCATAACAAAGGATCACAGAACTGTAATTTAAGAACCTAAACTAAATAGAAACAGATGCATAAATGTTGACTAGGGTGAACTCCAGTTCTATGGCCTGGCCACTGTGTCAAAAAAAAAAAAGTATTTGTAAATGGTGTTGTGTTGAACAAGAAAAAAGTATGAAATAAAATCTGCCAGAGCTTTGTTTTAAGTGCAATACTATTCAATGTCTTTATAAACGATAGAGTGAAATATAAGAGAAATTTATCAAATGTATAGATGACACCAATCAGAGGAATTGGCTAACACCTTAATTAAGTCAACATTGGGCCAAATGGAACAGACCATGTTCAACTATGACAGGTCTTTGTTCCTTCAGGGTAAGGAAAAAAACCCCACATAGAGGTTCAGGCCAGGGAAAACCTATTTTGACAACAGTGTACGTGAGAAGCCTCTGGAATCCTAGAGGATTAAAATGGCTAATAGAAATTTTGGCTGCATTAACATCTGCATTGCAACTAAAACATAGAAGATATCAATCCATTTCTACTTGTATTGATTACACCACACATGGAATACTGTACCTAATACTGAATATATATATAAAAAAGGAAAACGTTTCTCCTGTCTAGTCATGTCTGACTCTAGGCAGCAAAGCTCATCTCCGTTTCTTAGTTGAAGGAGCCAGTGTACTGCTAGCTTCCCATCAAAGTGATACCTATTTATCTACTCGCATTTTCATGCTTTCTAAATGCTAGGTTGGCAGGAGCTGGGACAAGTAATGGGAACCCACCTGTCATGCAGTGCTCAGGTTTTGAATCTGGCTATAAGCTTTCCAAGCTCAATGTATTTAACCACCGAGCTATCGCGCCCCAATGAATACCATACTTTAAGAGAGATAAGGACAAATTGCACTTGGCTCAGAAAAAAAAATATTAGAGTGATTAGTGGTCTGGAAATCATGTCCTACAAAGAATGGTTAAAGGACCTGGGCCCTTTTAGCCTTCAAAGGAAAATACTGAGGAGAAAGATGCAAGCAATCTGTCATGTGCAAGAGAAGGTAACTTGTATATTTTAACAAAATCAAGGGCAGAATAAGTGCCAGTGAGTTGAAACTGAAAAAGAAGGGAATAGTCAGTGAAATTTCCTGACAGTAAATTTTAATTCATTCATGACTATACACGAGCACCAGGCTGATTTAAGCAGTGGAACAATCTACCTAGAAAAACGATAGAGATACCTTGCTTAAAATTTTCAAACAGTGGTTGGATGGCCATTTGTCTAGGATAGCGCTAACAATAATCTGATATCAGATATAAAATGTACCGGTAATTAAAATATTTAGTCAAATCCAGTCAACCAAAGTAGTGATTTTTTTTTAAACAAACATAATAATTCTCAAGATGAATATATGTAAAAATAGTTTTCCAAACAAATAATAACATGAGACCAATGCTAATTGGGTTGCTGTTAAGTAATGTGACAGAGATTCCCATGTATTTGGCAAACAACAATACAAAGTCAATTATAAAGAAGATGAAAAACTAGCTTGAGAGATGCATGCCAAGTTCTACATAACTTCAATGTTTTATTACATTTTGTACATCATGTTCATCTATTTTATGCGATTTACACAGCTAACATTAAGCACATAGCAAACATAAATTCATATCAAACAGCTAGTCATTAAACAGCCAACATCTACCACATACCTAGGATACCATAATAATCAACACACATATAAACGTAAGCAATTACTGCCAGTACAAGTCACAGCTTGGTTTTAAATGTGCTATGTTCTAAATAATTATCCATTATTATCACATCATTATCTAAAGATTACTTTTTAAAAACAAAAGTTTGTTCAATACAGGACTGCTGAACTAGAATTCCATCAAACGTTATCTTAGCTACTACGAATAAACTGGAGATTTAAAATATGTATCCTAAATACATTATACATGCATTTAAATAATAGTAAAAATATCGCCAGTGACAATTAAATGCTTACTTTTTAAGATCCTTTTCCCGTACTCTGAAGAATTCGCTACTCCTTTGGGCCAAGAGAGCTTGCTTGTTTTGGAGAAAACTTTGCTTATAAAATGTCTCACGGCCAGAAGATTTCATGCCTCATTAGTCCTGTCCTGACACAAATCATGGAAATATGTTCAGAGAGCCAACAATTTAATATATATGTGGTGTCTGTCTGTTTGTGCTGCAAGGGGAGGTAGGGTGGAAAGAACAAACTGCCTAAACTAATTTCAGTGGTAAATGAGTGTTTTTAAAAAGGAGATGGAGAAAGAAAAAATAATGATACAGAGCTAGGATATGTTTCTTTGCATCCTTAAAGCTTCACCAGTTGTCAGAAGAAACAGTAGCTGCTTATCATCTATAATCATCAGTATTTTTAGTATCGTGTTCAGTCACTGAAATACAAAATCAACTTTTGTATCATTTCATCTAACTTCTCATTGTAGCATGAATAAACAAGCTCTGTCTAAGCTCTGGCATGAATAAACAAGCAATTTATGCTAAGCCTAGCACAGAATAAATGCAGTCAAAAGGCAGAAATGGTGAATGACAGGCCTACAGACTATTAGCCATTTCTCTGCTTCTATTCAGCAAAACTTTTCTTGGTTCTTAGGGGCATTTTGACAAAAACTAAACACATACAAGCAGCATCAAGGAGAGAATAAATTCTTCAAGAACAAGGGATATCCTGTTGCCATCATGACCACTTCACACTGACAAGCCAAGAAACTCATCATAAAATTGCCTCATGGTAAAAAAAGACATCGTTGTGTTAAGTATCTTACTCATATTTTTACAACTTCCCTGACATCATTCACCATGGAGCATCTGTAGAGCTTCCTCCCTCATGTAGCAGGCAAGAATAGTTAGTTTTTATTTGGCCACAGTGGAATCTGCCAGCATCTCAGTGGGGAACAGCAGCAGTTCCCAAATGCCAACTATTGCTCTCCCAGTGCAAACAACAGGTTTTTTAATTGCCTTTCCTTCAGTACCTCTTGCTGGGACTCAGAGTCCAGGCCTCTGCTTTGGTAGGAAAGAACAATCAGTTAAAAGTAACTCTGCTTGGATTCAGGCATAATGTGTCATCAGTCTTAGAATTTTCTAACCAGAAAATAATGCACTGAGACATTTACCTCTATGGTATGAGTTTTGACCTCTTGTTGCACAACCAAAAGAGAATCGGAAACATGGAATGTTTTCTCAGTCCATATTACTTAGCATCTATCCAATCAACAACTCCTCTAAGTGCCTTTGTTTCTTCTTTTCCTAGTTGTTCATTAGTACAACAGGACTCTCTAACTAATCTACTTCAAAAGAAACTAATATACTTCAAAAGAAAGGCTACACGCATAGTAGCCTAATTCTAAAAAGATTATTTTGGGGGAAATCAGTAATATAGTAGACATTGTGGCAAAACTGTTCTGCCAAGGGGCATAGGATCACACTTAAAAAAAAATCTGTTCTGGCAAACTATGTAAAAATTGTTTTTCATCACTTATTTTTTACTACAATTTTAATCTGAGAAATTAGGTGGCTAATTTTCCTATTTTATCAATTTCACCTGTTGGTTAACCAACTTCAAGAAAGGAAATCGTTTAATGATTTCACATTGCAATGTCACACATAGCACTTAGCCTGTGACCTGTGTCAGGTTCTACACCTTTAACCTTCTCTCTTGCTTTCCATGTTTGTGATGCAAATCTGATATAAATACTACAAAGTGATCAAAATTCAGACGCTTGGCAACTGGCTAATATCTGTGGCGGTTGCAGTGTCCCGGGGTCAAGGGGTCACCTTTTGTGACCTTCTGACAAGCAAAGTCAATGGGAAAGCCAGATTCACTTAACAACTGTGTTACTAATTTAACAACTGCAGTGATTCACTGGACAACTGTGGCAAGAAAAGTCGTAAAATGGGGCAAAATTCCCTTAACAAATTTCTCACTTAGCAACATCAATTCTGGGCTCAATTGTGGTCGTAATTCGAGGACTACCTATACTTCAAAGGATGACTGCAGTTAGTAGGATTCACAACATCCCAAGAATTCATTGCTTCATAAAGAACTCTTTCATCACAATAAATTACAGTTTTATGGAATGGTACCCAAAGCTTGAGCCCAGCAACAGGTTTTTTCCTATTGTACTGTTGTTTTGGTACATCAGCAACCTTCTCTGTCATATCCATGCCTATTTTTCCAGGATATAATCTACACATCTATTTAATTTTATAAGATGAAGCTTAATTTGCTCCCTTTATCCCTTAATTGGGGTAAATATTTCTACCTCAGAGAATAAATACATACCATGCAGCCCAACCTTTGCTTTCTTCTAAGGAAATATTTCTATTTTTTCTTTTTTCTCCCCCCCCCCTAAAAATTCTCCAATTGATGAACGTAACAGATACACAGCCACTGCAATTAGTGAGTAATCTATACATGCATTCTATTTGTAATAACCTTAATAATTTTATCATAGGGAAGAGAAATGGCATGTTTTTTTCATGCAGTTTTTGGCATCTCAGCTTGACATTTTTGGGCTATATAGGGAGAGAATTTGAAAAAACAAACAAACCCAGTGTTGGCTGCTACCTTATGCAGCCTCTTCCAACCTTTCTGTAGATCTATAATTATTTCACAGAATTTCCTTCCTCTATATTTTCAAGAAAATCATGGTAATCTGTAGTTATGATGATAATGTAGCGTAACTCTTCAAAGCTTTAAGAAGGCTTGAGAGATGAAGTTGACTGAAATTTTAATTCTGGGTTAAAACCCTTGCTTCATATTGTAGTGGAAATAATTTCTATTAAATAGCATAGAAGAGTAAAGCTGCTCAGTCAATTTCTACTTAACAAATAATTTTCTAATGCAATGATAAACCACAGACTGAAATACTCTAATCCTGAAAAATCCTGCAAAATATTTCCTGCATTTACAATATAAGGCATTAGGTAAGCCATTTGAACAGTATTAACCAATACCTCCAACCCAAAATGTTTTTTTTAAAGAAAAATCACTTCAAAGAGCATAACTTGTTTGCCTCACTTTTTCAGTGGTACTCTCTGTATATGAAGTTTAATACTGGCTAACAAATGGAAGAAGGAATATGTAAGCAGAAAAACATCCACCCATCATTCAACACCCTCTCCCTCTCCCTCCCTCCCTCCATCCATCTATCATCTATCTATCTATCTATCTATCTATCTATCTATCTATCTTGTTTTAAAGTGCAGCAGACTTAAAACAGATGCTGTTCGGAATGTCTATTATTTGTAATTCAATCTATCATCTTTTCAGTACAGGCATTTTATGGTGCTGAATTTATGCTGTAATTTAAATTCAGCACACCATCTTGAGTCAAGTGCTTCTGATGAAATTCCCACAGAAAGAAGTAAAAATTCATTAACTGTCAGCCATTAACTCACATTGGCATTGCTCTGAATAAATAATTTTCATGATTAATTTAATGATTTCTATTAATGTTTAAAAACTCCCTGAAAAAAGGCACTGTGCATAATATATATATATATA
>QLTV01001465.1:1974124-1984124 GCA_003457575.1 Thermophis baileyi
TATATATATATATAGTATTCAAACAGCATTCTGTTAACATGTTTAAATCAATGTGAGATTTTTTTAGGCGATTTGCATATTTATACAATTTCTTAAAACATCTACACAACACCATTTAAAAAGAATAAGACCATTTTATTATTCAAATCATGTTTTATGTACTGATAGAACTCATGAGGGCATAAATTGGAAGAGGCTGCTTAAGATACAAGTTTCTTAAGTGTAATGTACCATATGTACTATCACATTTATACTACAAGTTATAGTTCTCCAATGGTGCACTGGTATCCACATAAGAGCAAGTCTTGAATTTGAAGAAAAAGCAAGGTAAAAAACTATCTTACACAAGATCTATATTTGCATTTTAATTCTATTGATACACGGGGAAGAGTATGCACTATATATGCATCATAAGGAGCACAATATGAAGAAAAGAAAGAGTACTGAAAAACTTAAAAATGCAAATATCATTTCCCTGGGCTAATACAAAACCAATACATATTACTGGATATTGCTGATCCATTAAAGGTGTCAGCCATTCTAGGTAAACAGGGAACACAACTAGATACTTTATTCTAAGGCTATATTAACAGAATAAGGTACAAACTTCCTGCCACCATTTCTAACTACCTGATCAATTAGAGCAGGTCTTTCCTAAGTTTGTTCCTCTTGCTTTTAGTTATGCCATTGGGGCGACTCCCTCTCTTGTCTGATTGTTCCCTAGGCAACATTTCTTTCCTTCATCCTCTAAGGTCATTCACACATTCTATTACAAATGCTTCAGTGTTTGACATATACTTTTAAGGGGAGAAATGAACAAAGCAGATTAAATTGCCAATTAAATATTATTACTTTAATGTTTAATGTAGGCAGAGGTGGGTTTCAGCAGGTTCTGACCAGTTCTGGAGAACCGGTAGCGGAAATGTTGAGTAGTTCAGAGAACCGGTAAATACCTCTGACTGGCCCCGCCCCCATCTATTCTCTGCCTGCTGAGTCCCAGCTGATCGGGAGGAAATGGGGATTTTGCAGTAACTTTCCCCTGGAGTGGGGAGGAAATGGAGATTTTGCAGTATCCTTCCCCTGCCACGCCCACCAAGCCACACCATGCCCACCAAGCCACACCCACAGAACCAGTAGTAAAAAATTTTGAAACCCACCACTGAATGTAGGTGTTCACTATACATAAAATGTGTTCTTAATTTTATTCCATCAGATATGTTGGCCAAGAATAGCTCTGTTAGAGAAAAGTTCCCTGAAGATGGGCTCCAGCACGAGTCCGAAAGACAAAACCTCTTGTCCTGGTGACTGATCCAGATTGGATTCTGCAATAGCTGCTTTCATTTCACTAAAAAAACTGCATTCTAACATTTCACACTAACTGATGGAACTGTCATCAGCAGCTATATCTCTTAAATTATAAATAGTATTCACCCTCAGTGAATTAAGTTAAAAGAAATCTTTCATTTTTATATAGTATTTAGTACTACATAGCTGATTGAAAAGTATAATTCTGCATTACATGTGACATCATCAATGGGTTTACTCAAAGCCCATGGGAGAGAGAAAGTCATGAGAGTAAGTTACTGATCAACAACTGTTCATAAAAAGCCTCTCCCAAACTACACTGAACCTGTTCCAAATTTTAAACATGTTTCCATGACCCTAGTCATGGATAGATCTAAAATAGCTATATTTATTTAGAAATCTCAATTAATATTAGTTAGCAGTATGTTAATACTCATAGCACTAATGCTTATGTTTGACTCACCTGTGAATAGTTGGAAAAAACAGGCTTAATTCAGAGGTGGGTTCCTCCCGGTTCGCACCGGTTCTATAGAACCAGTAGCAAACCGCTGGTGACGTCACGGAGCCGGTTCTGTCGGTGCCGGTCTGTGGACGCCGCCATCTTTTTTTTGAATTTATTTTTTTTAAAAATTGAATTTTTTGCTTTTTTTCCCCTTCTGCGCATGCGCAGAAGCTGAGTCCCTGGCACTGCGCATGCGCCGCCATCTTGTTTTTGGCTTTTTGGGGGGAATTTTCGTCACTGCATTCACGCGCGGTGCAGCCACGCGGCGTGCAATGCGTGTGCAGCCACGCGGCCCGGGAGGAAGCGAACCGGCGGCGAGGTAAGTTAGAACCCACCCCTGGCTTAATTAATGGTTTGTTTTATGCGATAGTATGGTTTTCACTTTCCTAACAACCCAGAGTTAAGAGACCAGAACAAGCCTTTAAGAAAACACCATGGAATTCTTATAAAAATCAGGATGACTGATTCATTACTGTATGCCATAGTAGAGACAATCAATCCCAAAGTATTCATTTAGAGAAACAAGTTTCATCCTGTTTCTCACCTCCATTTTTTAATTAAATAAATTTTGTTGACAAAAGTGCAAAATGCTTTATGTGTGGAGAGAAGATGACCTCCTTTATGGAAAAATAATAGTGAAATATTCTGCAAGGATAAATAGATCACTAGAAGAGAATATTTGTAGCTCAAGGTTCAACTGTGGCATCTTTGATCCTCTCTGAGGTTGGTTGGTTTCTTGCAGACATTTTATTACCAAACAGTAAAACAACAGCCTATTTCAAATATCCATCAAGACTATTCCCACCAATGCCAACAGGGCAAGCCACTAAAACAGGGGTGTCAAACTTACGTCGTCATGGCGGCATCACGTGATGTATTTTTCCCCTTTGCTAAACCCGGCGTGGGTGTGGCCACCGCGTGACGCATCCGGCCCGTGGGCCGGGAGTTTGACAGCCCTGCACTAGAATATAAAATGAGAGCAATCCCACTCCCTTCTAGCACTAATGATGCTACCTAGTTTGGTAATGAAACTGCAAGAAACCAACCAAGCTCAATAAGCATAAAGGACCGCATAAATAGAGCACTATTTAGAAGAATCCAATTTCCTCTTCCCATCCTCCCAACCTCAGTTTATTTAAATCATCTCTTCCTATTACATCAGAAAACTATATTCTAATTTTAGCATTCTAAAGAGGAAATTAGGATCCTGGTTGCATAAAACAAGGAGGATTGAGACAGGACAGCACCGAGGTTTACATTAACATAATGAATCAGATATAAAATAATCTTATTCATCTCCTTGATTGTTCTTCAAGGAGCATGGTGGCTCGCATGGTTAGGATGCTGGCTTGAGAAGCAGCAAGCTTGCATTCGAGACCCAAGTGTCATGGGGTGGGATGAGCTCCTGTCCTTTGCTCCAGCTTCTGCCAGGGAAATGAGTTTTTTTTCTCCTTTGTCCATTTTCCATCTGATAACCATCTACCCATTAAGTATTGGGACACAACTTCATTCAGAGTTATATTTCTTTCCAAATGATCATAAATACCATTGATGTAGTAAGATGTGATCAGAAATGCCTTCTGCATTTCCCCAAACATTTTATTATACAATTCAACAGTCTTAAGGACCAAATTAAGTTAAGGATCAAATTAAGAATTTCAGACAGTTTATGTAACTTTGCTGAATGATTACATTCTCTCAACAGAAAACAAATGGGTTAAATTGCTTTTATAAGTAGCTATATAGATCATCAAGTTATTCTCTATCCATGCAGCTTATCTTTCCCTTTATATATTTACCAAGGCATTAGAATAAATCTGATTTTATATGAGCATTAGTTTATACAACAGTTTATAAAGGTATACTTTAGCAAAAGGACTGAATTAGGAATAAGTTATATTCAAAACCTTGCAAGATAGGTATAATGAATTAACATAACTCAGATAAACCCTATTTTCAATACCCAGTAGACAAACTGTGCAAATATTTTAAAAGCCAGGACTAGAAAATATAGTGCAGTATGTAATTCTCTGTTGTACAACAATTTACAAGCTAAAGAACTTTTGTAATCCTGGAAGTTTTTGCAATGATCATTGAATTTTGACTTGGACAAAAATTATACTTACTGTACTAGATCAATGTATATAAGGCAAAATGAGAACTAATATTACTCTATTTCTGTCCATGCAGTTATGCTAGATTACAATGCAAACTTTTGTGTATTTGGAGAGTAAAGATTGCTTGTTTCTGAGTTTTTAAGCAATGCAAAACAGATCACTATATCTCCCTCCACAAGTTTAATTGGTTTCTTGATCTCTATTAAGTAGCATGAGTAAACTGGAGGCTCCCTATAGCAGACTTTCTAAATTAACCCTTCAAGCTGTAACATTCACAGACTGCATGGACCATGAAGATCAAGTTCTACCTTGACATCACCTGCTGATATAGTTAAGGTCCATTTGGGTACCACTACATGCAAAAATGATCCAGCTATTCTAGTGAATCACAAGTTAAAAGATATGGCGCTGCACCTAAGAATATAAAATGTTTCACAGTAAGACTTTCATTTAATCAGGAGAGAAGTACCAACATGTCCATCTGTCTGAAATATCTGTCTGAAAACTGCAGATTACACAGAAACAATGAATGGTTTGGGAATTGCATGCTCATACAGAGAGAATCGTAATCAGTAATCAAGTCCATCCACCTTGTTGTTCGTCATCATCTTCTTTGTCCTTCTACCTGTTTTAGCACTGATTTCTCAAGGGAGATAAATCTTCACACAATATAAATTCAGACTGATTATCTGTGTGTTGAGTGAGAACTCTAAATTGATTACTTCTAAGATCCATGTGTTTGTTTTCTTGGCTGTCTACGGTATTCTGAAGAATCTTCTCCAACAAAGTTCAAAATCATCAATACCCTTTCTATCTTGTTTCTTCAAAGTCCAACTTTCAATTTCATATTGTGTCACAGGGGAAAAAATTCCTTGCATGATTCTAATAGGCATAGACATTCATGACATATTTTTTTAATTATTTTTTATTTGATTTGTCAATCGTTTACAAGATAATAGGCATAAGAATAAACATGAGTATGAACACAGGAAATGGGTATGAATAAATGGGGACAATAGGCACGATGGTGCGCTTATGCACGCCCCTTACAGACCTCTTAGGAATGGGGTGAGGTCAATAGTAAACAGTTTAAAGTTAAAGTTATGGGGGTTTGAAGATGTAACAACAGAGTCAGGTAGTGCATTCCAGGCATTGACCACTCTGTTGCTGAAGTTGTATTTTCTGCACTCAAGTTTGGAGCAGTTTACATTGAGTTTGTATCTGTTGTGTGCTCTTGTATTATTCCGATTGAAGCTGAAGTATTCATTGACCGGTAGGACGTTGTAGCGGATAATTTTGTGTACTACGCTTAAGTCCAACCATAGGCGGCGTAGTTCTAGGTTGTCCAAGCCCAAAATTTCAAGCCTGGTGGTGTAGGTTATTCTGATGTGAGCAGAGGAGTGTAGTAGTCTTCTCGTGAAATACCTCTGGACTCGCTCAATTGTATTAATGTCCGATATACAGTGCGGATTCCAGACAGATGAGCTGTATTCGAGAATTGGTCTAGCAAAAGTTTTGTATGCCCTAGTTAGCAATACAATATTACTGGAGGAGAAGCTTCATAAGATTAGGTTAACAACTCTTAATGCCTTTTTGGCAATGCTGTTACAGTGAGCTCTAGTGCTTAGATCGTTTGATATGAGTACTCCAAGGTCCTTGACAGAGTGAGGGTTGTCTACGAGGTCGTATCCGCCTAGCTTGTATTTGGTGTTCTGATTTTTTTTACCAATGTGTAGGATAGAGCATTTGTTGCTTGAGATTTGGAGTTGCCAATTGTTTGACCATTCTGACATATAGTCAAGGTCGCTTTGAAGGGCAGTAGCATTGTCGGTGGTGTTGAATAGTTTTACGTCATCAGCGAAGAGGACGCAGTTGCTTATAAGATGATCGCAAAGGTCATTTATGTAGAGTATAAAGAGTGTGGGTCCTAGAACGCTGCCTTGGGGGACATCGCTGTTAACTGGTGCAGGGTTTGATAGGGCGCTCCCTATTTTGACTATTTGTTGCCTGTTTGACAGGAATGCAGCAATCCACTTATGAAGTGTTCCGGAAATGCCATAAGAGTTTAGTTTTAACAGTAGTTTGTCGTGTACCACTGAATCAAAGGCTTTGCAGAAGTCTATGTAAATTGCGTCTATTGCTTTACCCTGGTCGAGTTGAGTAGTCCATATGTTTTTGCAGTGTAGGAGTTGCAGATTGCAGGACAATTCTTTTCTGAAACCAAATTGTTTTTTAGAGAGTAGGTTGTTTGTCTCTAAGTGGAGGGTAATGGATTGGTTAATGATTGATTCCATGACTTTGCACATGACGCAACACAGTGAGATTGGTCTGTAATTTTCAACTAGGCTGGGGTCTCCTTTTTTGAAGATAGGGATGACCGTTGCTAAGGACCATAGGTTGGGTAAGGAGCTGGTTCTGAATGATATCTCATAGATTATGCTTAGGGGTTCTGCTATGGCAGTGGAGAGCTTTTTTAAGAAGTAGGCACATAATCCATCGGGGCCAATAGATAGGGATGGTTTTAGATTACGTAGTGCATTTTCAACGTTATCTTCTGTAAAGTCGATATGTAGTAGATCATTGCAGTTAGTTGTGCTATGACTAGGAAATGCGGGGCATGAGCCATTGCTGTTTACAAAGACTGAACTGAAGAACGTGTTGAAATGGTTGGCCTTAACGGCTTCATCGATACAGTCTTTCCCATTAGGTCCTTTTAGGGGTGGGATGGTTCTTGAGTCTTTAAGTTTGCTGTTTACAAAATTATAGAAGGCGCGGGTGGATTTTGTGCGTAGGAGGTTTTCCTCATCTGCAGTGGTAATTGGTGCATTCTGCCTTTATCTGGTGGCATAAGGTGTTGTATCGGCTTTTAAAGTTAGCTACGTAGCTAGTTGTTTTTTCGCCAAAGCGATTTTTTTTTTGATTAAAGCTTCCTTATTGTTATGGGTAACTTTCTTTTGTTTTATTTTGGGGGTTACTAATGGTACATATAGTTTAATTACTCTTTCGACTTTGAGCAAGAAAGTGTTATAATGGTCTTCAGTAGTATTACAGCCAGTGAACAGAATGTGCCAATTAAGAGATGATAGGTCGGCAGCTATGAGATCATAGTTGGCTTTTTAAAAGTTATATTTTGGATATCCATCATTATGATCCTCTTTGTGAGGACATAAATTGAGACAAAAGTCAATCATGCTGTGGTCACTGTTTGAAAAGGGTTCTTGTATTTGTAGACCATAAATTGAGTTTAAACTGTTGCAGAAGATGAGGTCAAGGCAGTTGTTGAGTCTAGTGTTGTTAGTTACTAATTGATCCAGTCCCAGGGTAGTAACGGCATTGTACAGGGTTGCATGTATGGGTTCAGATGTACATTCATTTAGGGTCCAATTTATAAGAGGTAGATTGAGGTCACCAAGGAAAATAAGAGGGTGTGGGCAGGAGGCTGCCCACGTTAGTAGTGAAGTTAGCTTGTTCGCAGGAACAAGGTCATAATCAGGGGCTCTGTAGCATACCGGTAGTGAGAAGCGAAATGTGGTATTTAAGGACAGTTCAGAGACGATGGTCTCTGGAAGAGCAAGCTCCTGTGTAATTTGGATCTTTTTTAGATTTAGGGACTTTTTATAGAAGATAGCACCACCACCCCCTCTACGGATTTCACGATCTGACCAATAAACATGATAGTCTCTTACTGTGGTAATGGAGTCTGGGAAGGATGCATTCAACCACGTCTCACAGACAAATATAATGTCGAATGTAGCCGTGTTTAGTAAGAGGAGGAATTCATGCATTCATGCAAAAATATGAATATTTTTCCCAAGGTCTTCATTGTTGTCCCAATGAAATACTAATCTATAGTGTATTTCCTGACTGCTGGCTTCTGTTGAGTTTTGTGTGTATGTGTGTCTGTTTGTGCCTTAAAGTGACTATTGACTTCTGATGACTGCCTGGACTATTCTCTGAAGTTTTCTTGGCAACCTTTTTGGAAGTGGGTTGCCATTACCTCCTTCCTAGGGCTGAAACAGAATGACTGGTTCAAAGTCACCCAGCTGGCTCTGTGCCTAAGATAGGGATAGAACACACCATTTCCTGATTTTCAACCTCAAGTCTTAGCCACTAATCAACTGGCTCTCTCACTTTTGTTGATAGCTAATCCTAAAAGGTGAAGCTATCCACCACTTCCATATTTTCATTCTTGCTCTAAAAGATAGTTGATGGAATCTGTTGTCATTTGGTTGGTCTTGTATTTAAGGTATACCTGGCCCAGAGGTATACTATCTTGCTGTCAACTCATGCGTTATAGAACATCCTGCCTCCTGATGTTAGGGGAGTCCTCACCTTGCTTGTGTTTCACAAAACTGAAAAAGTATAGTATTCCCTATGCTGGTCCATGACTGTAATAAATATTTGATTTGATTTGATATACTATTCTGATGTGCATTTGGAATGAATAATGAACAAGGATTGCTATTGCAATTTTTTATTGTCTTTGACTCTACTTGATTTTGTAAAGTACCTTGAATCAAAACTAGTTACCGCACTAAAATGTCATAATACAAAATAAAAACAAATATTGTAAACAAATGCATCTGCTATATTCTTACTTTAGTTTAAGCCATAAAACTATCATTTATATATCTAGGCTATTCCTAGGCATGTTTTCGATTTCTTCTGAAACTGAACTGGAGAATTTTTTTTAAAAAAGACGACAAATCAGTAGGGGAAAAACCTGAGACATTAGATGAGTGAGCATGCCACAAATCTTTCATGCTTTTTGAAGATTTGGACAAAACATAACTCGCTCCCCAAACCCACACATATACACTGAGACATTTTGAAACCTGAGACATTGGCCTTCTACTGTAAAGAATTTGCTTTTAATCCATATTTTTCTTCATATAATTATGATGTAGCTTTTTTGTCCACATGCTTGGCTTCAGTGGTACTAAGTACATAAAAATAAACTAAATACACTTTCTAAGATGCTTTTCCTAATTCCTGTATCTTTCTTCTATAAAAACTAGGAATTAGTGCTGTTTCTTTAGTGCAATTTCAGAACCACCAACATTTTTTAAAAAAACTAGCTAAACATAGTCACAAAATTGAGTATTTAAGACTGGAAGACATTATGCTAAATCATCCAATTTCTGTAACCAGACTGCAATATGAGAAGGCTTTTTTCTCCTTCCATTTACCAGCTCCAACTTCAACAAAGTGAACAGAATGGGGCTCTTTAGAAAATGACAGCCTCTGTTTATGCAGAATCAGTCTTGCAATTACAAAAATAGCTATCATCCTTATTTAATACACTGAATTGATATGACCACTAAATAGGTGCTCCGGTAGTTCAGTATTTAAAGAATTTCCTACTATAAGTATCAGGAAATACAAACAGATGAAGGAGACAGAGAGTGTCTGTATCCATTTATTTATATACAATATGTAAGCTAGTAATAAGCGTTATAGTCAGGGGTGGGTTCTGACTTACCTCGCTGCCAGTTTGCTTCCTCACGCACCACGCGGGCGTGCCACAGAAGCGCGCATGCACAGTGCTAAAAACCAAGCTTCTGCGCATGCACAGAAGCAAAAAACAAGATGGTGCCGCCTATGGCACCACCGAGTTCGGGGGCGTGTCCAGCCGGCCATCGCTGACGGTTCAGCGAGCGGGGGGAAATTCCCGCTACTGGTTCTATAGAGCTGGTCCAAACCGGCAGGAACCCACCTCTGGTTATAGTTCATACTGTTAACAAGAAGGGGAAAAAATACCCATATATTACTACAAAAGGAAAAATGCATTTTTAAAATAAGTATAGTGCCAAGAAATTGCACAAATCAGAACTGCAAGTTCAACTGTTTTTAAAGGAAGATTAACAGATGGTAGAGCTTCCTGATTATTTATTTCATTTATATACCATCATAGTTGACTAATTACCCATTGTGTTCTGATTACCTATTGTGCTTTTTAAAAATTCATTATCTCTGAACTTGCTGTATGGCCATTGAACTGGTCTGCTCTTTGCTAATGGTATCATAAATAGAGCCAATGAGCTAGAAGAGATATTGCTCGGAGTTCTTTGAGTTA
>QLTV01001465.1:1986624-2004005 GCA_003457575.1 Thermophis baileyi
CCTTAACGGCCCAGGCCTTCCAGTGTTATGCTGGAACACAGACACACAGACACACAAACACACCGAGGGGTGTTAGGGGTGTCTTACCCCCACAGTATTTTTATTCAGAGAGTAGGTCATCTGTGTACCAAGTTTGGTTAAAATTGCTCAAGGTGTTCCAGAGTTATGCTGGAACACACACACACACACACACACACACACACACACACACACACACTCTTTTATATATATATAGATTCATGCAAACATTTCCACTGAAGTGAAGTTTGTGGAGATAGTTTAGTCACGTAGAAAGAAAAATCAAGACTGAACCACAAAAATATATATATGGAAGAAGAGTAAAGAGGGTCAAGAGGAAAGGGAGGACCAAGAAAGAATTGATGAGTGGATTGAACTAATGAGGCTCTGGAAAAGGGAGAGTTGAAAATTTTAAAGAGGAGAATGCAATGTGTATGTTCAAATGAGATGATGCTACTTTTTACTTGTGTCAGATCCGTGTATCTGCCATTCTTCGGTGGAAGAAGGGGGGGGGGTTGGATCTGATGCATTTAGTTATTTTTCTTTCTATGTATCCTAGGTATCCTATTTCTTGCCTTGTCTCGTTGTATAACCTTTCGCCTGATTTATAACCGTTGCCTGGCGCCCCAGATTCCTGGAAAATTCTCACCTCTTGGGGAATGCAAGGGGAGGGAGGGCATGTGGATTGCAACGCAGGAAGATGGCCCTGAGAAGCTCTTATCTGTTTCTCAGAGAGGCTGGTACAATAACCTCTTCACACCTGCAGATTGGTGGAATCCACATCGGACTGTTGGGAAGGGTTTGTAATTTCCTTTATCTTAGTTGCATGCCCTGAGGGACCTCAGAGCCTGCTTTGAATTCTGACTTGCTTTCACCCCTTTTCAATAAAAGTTTCCTTTTGAAATACAAAGTCTTCAAGAGTCTATACTTTCTTGAAGGGGGGGAGAGGTTGGCCCTTACAACTTGTATAAAATTGCTTATCCATAAAAGAGAAAATTGTGATATACATAAACATGCATACACGCATGCATAAATGAACATATATCTGAGTATCAGCTTATATTTGTAGCTACCGTGTTTCCCCGAAAATAAGACCCTGCTTATATATATATATATTTAACCCTGAAATAAGCCCTTGGCCTTATTGCCATGCACTCAAAAGCCCGATTGGGCTTATTATCAGGGGATGTCTTATTTTGGGGGAAACAGGGTACTTATACTTGGAAATTTTGAACAAGTTTGGACTGAAATAAAGGAAAGGTTGTGTTTCAGGAATCATGTGGCCTTTTGTTCAATTTCCTCAAATCCCTATCTATTCATTCTTCAGGTATATATTATTACTTGATCTTAATTCAAAATAGACAGGTTTGGAAATGAACAAATGAATTCAATGGTCTTGAGAGTGTAAAAATCTAAGGATTTGACTGGGTTAATTAATTTATCATGCAAAATAGACAAATTAGGCACTGCTTGCTAACATATCTTATTCCAGTGAGTAAAGAGTGGCATTTATTTATCTGGAAGATAATTATTTAAATCTAGAATAGATTAAATCTTAAATTAGATCTAAATCTAATACTAAGTTTATCTATACCCAGGTGTTTTTTTCAAGTGGCACATGAGTAGAAATTTCTTTTCAAACCTGAAATGTTATTCTCTAACTCTTATATACACTGATATTTTGTTTAAAAGTCATGGGCCTTCTCCTTGGCTTGAATAGCTTTCACAGCTAATTTGGATTATACATTTTTCAGGGCAGAAAGCTTCCCTCCCCCCCTATACTTCTTGTTGTATAATGTTATGTCCAATAAATTAATAAAATAATTAATTGTATAATGGTTAAATATATATTAATATCAGATTGGTATGTACCCATAGGCTATTAACTATAATGTTGGAAAAAACAACAACACATGTCACAATGCAACTCCTACCCGTTCATATTTATATCTGATGTGAGACAGATAGTTAAATCAAAAGGTTTGTGCTGTTAACATCACAATCACAATGCATATTTATTCATTTATCATCCAGCTTCTCCATACTATTTCTTCATGTATTTCTATTTCTATCAGTGGGTTAGTAAGCCAGATAATATTTTAGATAAATAGCTCTCAGTTTACTAGATTTCCTTGGACTAGAAACTTGATCTTAAATAGGAAAGAAGAGGACAAGATTTTATGGTCATTGTAGAACACTAAAATGACATACTTTCATTTTGAATCTTTAATAAGAAAACTTTAAGTTGTATCATTAAAGATTTAAAACGAAATGCTTAAAATGCTTATGGATCCATTCTAATGCAAAACATAAGGAATCTTGGCTTTTTACTGTAACACAGTAAAAAGATATAGGAAAAAAAGCACAGTTTAATCAAATATCAAATGACTTCAGTCCTTAACTGCTACTAATAAATAAAACATCTTAAAATCATTTTTAAAATGACACTGGTTGAAGAAACCCATTTAATACAAAAGAAACAAACTTTTTTGTTGTTTTTGTTGAATTGCATGTTCTCCAAATTTATGCTTCAAAACTGGATCACTCCAGTTAGAACTTTACTAGTTCAGCTTGACCTCATAACATTCTGATATGCCAATTTTTCATCACAAACTTGTTTATTTATGCTCAAGATAGCTAAAATAAATAGGAAAATACAAATACAAATACAAAATAATATCAACCCAAACTCAAATTAGCACAGGAAAACAACTACCGATAAATGAAAACAATAGCAATACAAAGAATTATATTGCTGTTTTACACTGTGGCAATAAACCATTCCTTTATTTTTAAAGTTGTAACTTTTTAAAGGTGATTTTAAAGGTGTATCTTCTTTTGTAAACTGTGGTCTAATTGTAGCTAATAATGAAGTGATCTGTAAAAAATACACCCATGCTGGGATATATGTTAAGCAGAATCAATCTGGCAGTACTTTGGTCATTTCAAACATTTTTATGTTGTCTTTAAATAAAATCTGCCAGGGCACTTGACAATTAAAAAATACAAATGAACAGTACAGAATAAAACAGATTAGAGCTGTTTCAATGAAAAGGCCCACCTTTTTAGTGTTACATTAATATATAAGGTAATGAACTATAATAGCTTATAGTACTGTTGGAAGAAATATCCATCTGGTTCAGTTCCAAGCCGGGAGAAAGACAATGGAAACATGGAGGCTGATTGGAAAGATGGTTTATTGATGAAGCAGAACCACATGGGTTTGTGGTTCTGGTGCAGCTGACAAAATGGAGTTGAGAGTGGGTGGCTTTTATACCTTCTTTTGGGCTTTGTATTTGAGCTTCCTGTTCCTGTGCAAGAACATGTCCTTTAATATTCTATTGGCTGTTATTAAATTCCTATGGGGTCATGTAGGGATTATGTAGGGGTCATAGCTGGCTCTATAGGCAAACGAAGAAATGCAAATCCTAGGTGCTTGTCTGAGCTAATTTGGTTGAAGTTTGAACTGCTCTGGGGTGATACAATGAAGGGGCTTGTGTTCTGAAAGGCTGTTGGATAATTCCTATTGTGGCTTAATGGCTTTGTCCTGTTTTGGATCTTGAGTGAGGAGCTAATCCCACCATTCTGCCTTTGTTCAGACTTTGCATTTCTCATTTAGGGAAATATAATATTCTGCCTTTTTAATATTTCTCGAAATATATCATTCTTCGGGGGGGGGGGCTGACTTTCTACATTCAAACCTATATATATTTATTTACAATCATATTAAAAAATCATTCCATTTAAATTGTTGCCTTTTTCAAATTGTTTCAACATTTGATCTTAATTTCAATAAAACAGTTGAAGGGGATACAATACAGCAAATATCACGCATCATTTACGTGTTGTAGATATTATGTAATCTAAATAAATATAAATAGTATATAATGTGGAAAAAGGAATTATCCTTACATTATTACTACTGCAAATGTCTAAAATAAGAATCAGATGCACCTGATCAGGTGCAAATTATTAGAACAGTATTTCTCAACCCTAGTAACTTGAAGATGTGTAGACTTCAATTCCCAGAATTCTCCAGTATGCTGAGAGGATCTGGGAGGAATCTGTGTTATTTAAACCTTAGACATTTAGTTTGATTGGCTTATTGTTGTTGTTGAAGGGTGTGGTATCACCATGCCTAGGCCGAAAGAGCTTTCTGAAAGCTCAGAAAGATGGCTATACATGCCTTAGTGTCCAGGAAGGGACTCAAACAGATCATCAAACTATTGAACATCAACCATTCCACTGTCTGGAAGATCATCCACAAGTGGAGAAGATGTTAACAAATGACAACATACCCAGGTGAGAACATCCCAGCATAAGATGCCAAAAGAAATCTTTAAAAAACCCACTATTTCATCATGTGACCCACAGGTAACTCTCGCCACTATTGATATCATAATGCATGACTCTATAATTAGAAAAAGCTGCAGTTAGATCTACATGGGAGGCACACCAGATGAAAACTTTTGTTGCCCAAGAAAGAACATGAAGACAATATTAAAATGTGAATACTATGCTAAGTTTAGGATCTCTGGAACCAGAGGTGCTCTGGACAGAAAAGGTTAAGATAGACTTACTTGACCACCATAACAGAGGATATGTTTTGTGAAAACTGAAAAACAGCATTTCACCAGAAGAACCTGATACCAACTGTAGAGCCAGGTAGTGAAAATCTTATGGTTTGGGGCTGCTTTGCTGTATCCGTGCAGCACACCATCAAAGAATCCACTATGAATTTTTCATTTTACCAGAAGGTCCTGTCAGAAGATTAGAGCTCAACTTAAAGAGGCAGTGCAACATGGCAATGACCCTAAATATTCCAGTAAATCCACCAAGTAATGGCTGGGGGGGGGGGATAGTGATTTAATCAAATCAAAGCCTTGAACTTAATCCCAGTGAGATGCTGCAGGGTGATTTGATAAGGAATGTATATGAAAGAAACCTCTCAAACATCTCATAGCTGAAAACATTCTGCAGGAGTAAATTGTCATCATTGATGTTATAGACTGGTAGACAGTTATAAGAAAAGCCTAGTTGAGGTTGTTTCTGCTAAAGGGGCAATACTAATTATTAGAGCCAAAGATACACAGTATATTTTTTCACAAAAGGACATGGCATATCTGTTATTTCGTTGTTGAATAAATAATTGCAATTTTTCATACTTATTTGATGTTCAGTTCTATCACCTTTTATCTTTATATGTTACATTGTTTGAATGAAGACAATATAATGTATTGATATTGAAGATAATATATTGATATGTCCACATATATTAAAAAAAAATCTACATGTGTTATACTTACTTTTTCACATGAGTCTAGATGTACAGCATATTCCATTGAGTTCAACACAGCTTAATTTTAGTAAAATGTAATTAAGTTCACAAATATTTATATATTTGAACTTAAATATTCAGTTTACTTATTTATTTCAATTATTTATACCTCTTCTTTTTCATACTATTTACTAGGAAATTTATTCAATTCATCGCAAATTCTAATCAGCTTTTTAGAGGTCCATTTGGTAGAATACTACCATTAAAATAATGCAAAACAATACAAAAATTATTTCCAACTGTGGTATCATGTTGAATTATATATTATTTGGATATCACATTTTCTACTTCGTTTTATTCATCGTCTATCTGCTACCCAAATGGCAGCCTGAAAATGCTTGACATATAACAAATATTTTTTCCTTTGTCCTACAAACACATATAATTGCTTGTACCATGTTTATCTCTGATAATCTGAAATCAAAGAAATAACCTGATGAACCTTTTTTATGAGTTGTATTGCTGAATTGTAAAATATGAATTCAGCACAAGAACTTTGCCACAACGTGCCCGGGAATTCTAGGTTGTTATGTAGTTAAGTGACTGAAAATTATAATCATGCCATTGAAATGCAGGCTGAACTTAGAGACTTTTTTAAAAATGAAAAACAAAACAATCACATGCACTCTGCTGTGCGTTTTCTGTTCTAAAGATAATTTGTATTTTCTAGCCACAAAGAAAGAGGATGAACTCCACATTTTATCAAATGGTATATTGTTTTTTTCACCGCTAAAACAAACGCCCTAACAACTAAATAAAATGGATTCCCAAAAAATCAGTGTGTTTCCTCTGTGATACTGATTGCAGGAGATTAAATGAAATTCAGATCCCTGTTATAATTACTCAGAATAAGAATCCAAGTGTTATCATGTTGCCTGCTAGTGCAGATTAATCTTTGTTTAGCCAAAAGTTAGAGAATGCTAAATTATTATCCCGCATAAAGGAGAAAAGTGGCATAAAACAATCCTGTGACAAGGATGGTGTGACTTTTCAAGTCCAAAATTTCAGATCAGCAAATATGCCAACAGCCACTGAAACACTCAGCTCATGACTTTTTTTTTTCATAAATAATTCTTCTTGGCTGCTGCGGAAGACTGGTTGTGGCCCAAAATTCATTATAGTTCCTTGAGGGCACCCTCAGTCCACCTGTTTCTGCAGACAGCTTATTCCTCTGTAGGAAGTAAAGCAGCCATTTGACAACGGCAAGAGAAATAAACAAAAGCAATCACTTCTCTTGGAATCCTGACTGCCATATAGCCATACAGATCAACAGGCAGTTTGCAGATAATTGATCCATTTAACTTCTGACACTGAACTGGATCAGAGAAGTGGAGCAATTGTACAGGAGGCAGAAAAAAAGAGAGGAAGTGTAAAAATAGGATATGAGAAAAGAAGAGTTTCTTGCTGAATCAATAGCTATCTGAACTTCTTTTAGTTTAGGAAGACTTTAAAACATGCTCTTCAATTCCCCCCCCCTCCCTGAGTTCTCTAAATGACTTGCCAGGAGTTGAAGGCATTTAGTTGCTTTGATGATCGAGCAGAAGTATGAAAAATAAAAAAACACAAGAGGAAAATATCAAGAACATTTAGAGCCAAAATCTCCAGTTCTGATGGTTGAACCATATTTTTTTTTCAAACTAAATGTACCTTAAGAATCTTTACTTATCCCTAGTAATTTTATGAATTTTCCCATATTCACTCTGATTGCCCCAGGGGCGAGGGAAAGGTCAAAATAAATCAGTGAAAAGTAAGGTAGAATGCATGGAAGGCAAATGGAAGGAGACACAATCAAATCAGTGAATCTATGATTCATAGACTGAATTATAACAGACAACTATTATAATTAATTATACCTATATATAGACAACTATTATAGCTAATTATAATGAATTATAACTACACAACTATTAACAGGGCCATTAGTTTGAGAATTATACTCTAAACTAAGATTAGAAAAACTTCCTTTTATTCCAGTGTCTAGATTTCCTTCAAGCTCTAAACTTTTGAAATGAGTTATGGTCTAAAAGCTTTAAAGCTTCCCCTCTTTTTCAAAACCACAGAAGGGCTATTATGATATGCAGACAAAGGAAATTCATTTTTTGGGGATTTCACTAAAGAATGATCCCCCAACTTTTTTGGCCAGTAAGCATATTACCTTCAAAAGATAAGTGTACAATGGGTGACAGGCATGTGGGGAGCAGGTTCAAGGCTGTGGGAATCCAGCAGGGCAGAATGGAGGGGGAGAGAGGTGGGGGGGAGGCTGCTGCAGCACTCCTTCCATCAGTCATAAGGGTGAATGATTGCAGGGGCACTGCAGCAGCCACAACTTCAAAACAGCATTGCAATTAGCTTTTGGGGAAGTAGTAACATCTTTAGCCACTAGGGGACCAATCATTAAGTGAGGACTACCTGTACCCCAGATATACAAGGATGCAGGATAAACACACTATTGATCACATAGGGAGCTTTAAGTCCCTGTTCTGTAATGTAGATTGAGTTCACAATAATAACTTGCACCCCCCTATTCAATACATGGCCAGAATGTTTAAATACTTATTTGAATGAATGAATTTGGCAAAATTTGCATACATTTTTCTTTCCAGGTTTTTTTCCCCATAGAGATTTCTTAATTCCACAGTATTTCTTCCACCTGGTAAAAGTGTTCTCCCCCCCCCCCCATTTTATTTTATTGGCTTGATCCAACAAGATGCAGTTCAGTGGGGAAAAAAGTAGAGTCTTGCAGGAGAAAGGAAAAACTTAATACACAGGTCCAGGACTGGCTCATCAGTAGTGCCTGAGAGAGAGATCTAGGTGTCCACCACTTAAATATGAGCCGGCAGTGTGCTGCAGCTGCCAAAAAAGCCGATCAAGCTGCATCAACAGAGGAATAGGGTAAAGATCACAGGAAGTGATAGTACCATTCTATACTGCACTAGTGAGGCAACATTTGGAATATTGTGTCCAATGTTGGCCATCATGACACAAAAAAGGATGCTGAGATCCTAGAAAGAGTGCAGAGAAGAGCAACAAAGATGATAAAAGATCTGGAGGCTAAACTGTATGATGCACATCAGACTTTTCTCTACCAGAAAGACAATTTCCATTGCATTAGCTTTATCCCCACATATTAAACAATGTGAAATAATTAACGAATCAAGATCTAAGTTTTAAAAAATATTCTCACCAAGGTATCTCTTCACTTCCTAAAAGGATAACGTATGGCATTTTCAATACTTCACTTTGCAGAAGTAAGGAAGTGTTCCCAAGGTTTAGCTTATTCAGGAGTCCCAATATTGAGTATTTCTCAACAACACTGCAATGGGAAAAACGCTATGCCCACAACCAAAAAAAATGAAATGATTATACAACTATGTATAAGAGCTGTAGTAGCACAGTGGTTAGAATGCAGTATTGCAGGCTAAATCTGCTGGCTGCCGGCTGCCAGCAGTTCGGCAGTTCGAGTGTCACTGGCTCAAGGTTGACTCAGCCTTCCATCCTTCTGAGGTGGGTAAAATGAGGACCAGATTGTTGGGGGCAATATGCTGACTATGTAAACCACTTAGAGAGGGCTGTAAAGCACTGTGAAGCGGTATATACCTCTAAGTCTAGCAGGGCTGGGTTCTGGATCCTGTTGCTGCTGGTTCACTCAGGGTTGCGCCGTGCGCACGCACAATAAAAAATAGCTTCTCCGCATGCGCAGAAGCAAAAATTAGCTTCTGCGCATGCGCAGAAGCAAAATCCAAGATGGCAGCGCCCACAGAGACACTGACGGAACCGGCTCCGTGACATCATCGCCGAGCTACTAACGGTTCTAAAGAACCGGTTAGAACTGGTAGGAACCCACCTCTGAAGTCTAAGTGCTATTGCTATTGCTATGTTGCAAAAGACATATTTAAGAGGAAAGAGGCATAGGATTAAAACTAAATATCAACAAAATCGTGATGTCTATTTAGTATGGGAAATCTAGTTTGCAAAATAATATTTTCTATAAAAAGGAAGAATATTAAAGTAAATAACTGAGAAAATCCTGAAAAGTGGTAATGGCTTTTTTGTGTAGCAGATGTCTAATACAATCTGGTAAACCATATGTCCCCATTCTGCATGCACAATAGAAAAAGGGGGCTTAGGCGAGTGCTTGACGCATTTGTGTACCATATCTCCCACCCACACAGCAACAACATTTCATACACAGGAACGCAATGTACAAATATAAATAGAAAAGGAAAACAGAGGAAATGTTGCTAATTTAAGTACAAAATTCTAAGATTATTGAAAGCATTTACCATGATAGTAACTCCAGTCTTTAGGCTTGACAGAGGTTATCAATCATTAGAAAATATAACCTTCTCCAACTTTGTGCCTTTAAATATGCAAGGACTGAATTTAACAGAAAACTCATCTAAGGCTGTCAACAGTCAGTAAGCAACAGGATCCCACAGTCCAACCTTGAGCTACAAATATTCTCTTCTATCCAGTGGTGGGTTCTAATTTTTTTTACTACCGGTTCTGTGGGCGTGACTTACTTGGTGGGCGTGGCTTAGTGGGCGTGGCTTAGTGGAGGTCATGAGACTGAGTGGGCGTGGCCAACTCGACGTCACTCACGGCAAGGTGGGGCGGCACCTTGCTGTGAGTGACATTGAGTTGGCCACGCCCACTCAGTCACATGACCGATGCTGCAGAGACAGGGCGATTTCCTATGTACCCCCCCCTTGGGCTGACAAAATAAAAGCCTGCCTGCCGAGTCTGCCTGCCGAGCAGCCTGGTCTGGAAAATGCATGGCTGGGGCGGAGGAACGTTTAACAAGCTCCAAACTGTTGCTGCAAGCCTGGGTTTTGTTTTGAGGTGTTTTTTTGTTTTTTTTTGCCAGAAGCCCCTTGGAGATGCAATATTTTTTATGGAACAATTTCTGTGCCACCAAATCTTACTGTACCTCATTGTTGCGGCGCTGCTTGTTGCTGCTGTGGTCGTCGGGGCTGCCCAAGTAAAGAACTGTACCACCTCAGCTCAGGGTGACTGTGAGGAGCAAGAGGGGAAGCCAAAGCACTTGCCCCACGGCGGCCAATTTTGCGCGCTCTCGCTCCCGTGCGCGCTTTCCTGCTCCAGTTCAGCGCTCCCGGCATGCACAAGGAGTGAAGGGAGCCAGACACCGCACCGAGAAGCTGAGAGCAAAAGTAGCGGTGGCGAGGGTGACAGGGCATGTGACGTGTCCCTCCCTCCGCAGTCTTCTCCCAGGTGACAGCCAGGGCTTCGCCGCCTCTTTTCCTCAGAGGCGCGGTGTCTGCCTCCAAGTCCTTGCGGAGGGACACACACACACACACACACACACACACGCCCTTTGCCCCCGCTGCTTCTACTTTTGCTCTCGGCTTCTCTTCGTTTAAGACGTTTGGCGTTTCCTTTGAGATCAATTCCCATTTGTATTTCTGGAAACCCGGTTAAATAGAAAGTGGGAGGATATTTGGCCAGCAGAAACACGCGTTTGACTTCTGCCTCCTTCTGGAACTGGGTCTACCTTCCATTTGCGAGGGGCTGGGAGCAGGGAGAGCAAGGAAAGCGGAGAAGGGGTTGTGGCAGGAGAGGGGAGGGGGCAGATCGGGATGGAATGGGATGACTCGGCGCGGCTAGTGAGGACGGCTAGTGGGGGCATTGCCTCATCGTCCATCCAGCTGAGCGAGGCGAGGGGGCAGCGGTGGCAGAGAGGAAGACGAGCAGCGGCTTCATCTCCCCCCCACCCTGTTCTTCATTGCGGCGGGCAGGTTTTTTTGCCCCGCTGGGTATTGAGCGTGCGGATTGTGAGAGCTACTCAGAGTGGGCGCTGGGACACCTGAGCGTGTGCAGAGCACCAGGTGCGGCCGTGAGTCCTTTATCTGTCCCGGAGGAGCTGGGATGGGAACTCCGCAGCCCCTACGGAGAAGTTGGGCAGAGAGCTTGCCTAGCCGGACGGGCGAGGCAATGGCAGACTTTTCGCATCGGCCACATGCTGGCGCCCCCTTGGCCCCGGCCCTCCAGCCCCAGCCCCTTGACATCCCCCGGTGCTCAGACTCAGCTGGACCTCTGCCGCCGTTTCTCCAATGCCGAGGGACCCTTGGCCCTGCAACGCCGTCCCCTCCACAACCTCCATCACCAGTGATTCACAGGGGGATCCTTGTACTCGAGCCATTCGCCCCAAGGACAAGCCGCCTATCGGGGCTCTGAGGAGGGGGTCTCTTCCGAGCCCTGGAGGTGCTGGCCGGGGGCGGTGGCAGGCAGGGCAGCATCAGCAGCGGGTCACTCGGCCCAGGATCATGCCCTCCGTGAAGGCCTGGGGGGTGGGGGCTGCATTGGCAGGCAGCGGCATTCTCTCTCTCTCTCTCTCTCTCTCTTTCTCTCTTCCTTAGGGGTCCTTTATTATGGGGGGAGGCTTTTCCTTTGGGGACATTGTGTCTTTTCTTACACAGTCAAGTAGAATTCTTCCATTCTGTGCCAGCTCCACCCTCATGCTTTGCAATTGTCTTTTTGGTGACAGAGAAATCACTCTTCAAACTTTTCATTTCCATCTTTTCTTTTTCTTTTCTTTTTCAAAAAAAGGTGGGGCAGGGGGAGGGAAAGCATCAGCTCCCCAAACCCTGCCAGTGGCATTTCCACCTCCGGGATCGAAGGCAGCCAGGTTGGAAGGGAGGTGGATTCCCAACGTCCAATGACAAATTATGCAAATCCTGCAGGAATGGGTAATCAATCGCCCAGGCAGGTTGTGAGCGGAATCTAGTTGATCCCTGAATTCGCTTCTGTCGGACTGTGTGTTGCACGTAGATCTCCACTCCAGAGAGTCAGCATGGCATCCCAGCGGCTCCTGGTCCTTGGAAATCTGGAGGGGGATTAGCTGAAGGAACGGGCTGCTTCTGCCCATCCTCCTCCTCCCTCCTCCTCTATAATTCCTATGTAGACATGAGGCGGGGGGGATAGAGGCAGAGGGAAAAAAGCATAGCTAGGCAAGGCGAAAGAAAACAGCCACAGCAGCAACAAAAGCTGTCAGACGGGGGTTATTGGGAGGTGGGGTGGGGGGCTGGGGGAAAGAAGAACCTTCTAGATTAGGAGGGATCCCTGCAGATCCTCTCCGCCTGTTCCTGATTCAGCTGAGGGTTTTCCTTCCCTTCTGATTGGGGGGGGGTGTCTGTCTGTGACCCCCAAGTCCTCGCTAGCTGAGGGGCTGCCTCTCCCCCCTTGTCATCCAGGCAGCAACTCTTCCTACAGCAGAATCTTCACCTTAAATGAACAGGGGTGGGGGTGTGGGGGAGGAAGGGAGTGTCCTGGCCAGATGCTTCCAACCCCAGAGGAGGAATCGGCAGTTCTGAATTGGGGGGAAGAAGCCTTTTTCTCAGACTTTTGACTTTTGAGCCTTACCATTCCACCCCCCCCGGTTCCCCTCTTCTCAGACTTTTGACTTTTGAGCCGTACCATTCCACCCCACTCCACTCCTTTCCCTTCCTTTCCTTCTATCTTCCTTTCCTTTCACCTTTCCCTTTTCTTTTCCCCTTTATTCCACCCTTCTCCTTTCCCTTTCTTTCCCTTTCCCATTTCTTTACTACCTTTATTTTCTATTTTATGCCATGATAATCTTAATAAAAAATAATAAAAGGGAGCCTTTTGTTTTAGGAGTGCTTCTTGTTCCACAGCCAAAATATGCAAATTCCTGGGGGGGGGAACTCATCACAATTCCACTCTCCATCTGCATTTTTATACTGGCAAAATTTCTTCCTGACCCACAGAAAGAGGGGTGGTTCCTTCACATTTGGGGTTGAGGGGCAGAGAATCGGAAGGAGCCGGTTCGTACGGACGTTCTGAGCAAGAGAGATGCGTGTTTCAAGAAAGGAAATCATTTTTTTCTCCCGTAAAGCGAAGCTGCGCCTTTCCCAAGGGAGCCGAGCGGAAGATTCCCCAGGGAAGGGGGGGGAGGATCCGGCTGGGCTAGGAGGGATCCCTGCAGATCCTTTCCGCCTCTTCCTGAATTAGCTTCCCTTCTAATTGGGGGGTGTCTGTGACCCCAAGTCCTTGCTGGCTGCAGGGCTTCCCCTCCCCCCTTGTCATCCAGTGCAGTAACTCTTGGGACACACACAAACACACGCCCCTGTCGCCCCCGCTGCTACTTTTGCTCTCGGCTTCTCAGCGCTCTTAAAGTCGATCGCCAGCGCCTCCTCTTTTTCCTCAGAGGCATGGTGTCTGCCTCCCTTCACACTCCTTGTGGAGGGACACACTCACACACGCTCCTGTCACCCCAGGGGTGGGTTCTAACCTCGCTGCCGGTTGGCTTCCTCCTGCGCCGCATGACCACGCCTCGTGGGTGCACATGCGCTTCACACATGCGCAGTGCAAAAAATAAAAAAAAATTCAACTTTTTTCAAAAAAATTCCAAAAAAAAAAAAAAGATGGCAGCGTCCCCGGACCCGCCCCGACCGAACCAGATCCGTGATGTCATCGTGACATCACCAGCGAGTCTCTACCAATTTGGGTGAACCGGTCCGAACCAGGAGGAACCCACCTTTGCTTCTATCTGAATCAAAACATTAAAAGATTTCAAGGCTAGGTAAACAATTTATGGACTGAAAACCTTTTCTATCCCACAAAAGTTTGAGTATATCCTTCAGACCTCCTCCAATAATATAACATACCGAGTATTCAAAAATAGATTATGTTTACCATATTTATGTTCAATATATTTTTCTACATGATTGCTATAAGTTGATGGCACTGACAGTGAGTGTTCAATAGGTTTATTGTTATTTCTGCTGCTTATGGGATTTATCTGCTCTATGCAATGTTCTGTGATAGGGTAGTTTTTGTGGTTGTTTTTGCATTGCATTAAAGATATTATTTTTCTTAAATCCATGATCCGAGCTACATACAATACTTTAAAAAATAAACAAAAATCTTGATTTGATGAAACCATTTTATTAGGTGAAGGGGTGCATTTTGTTCTTGTTATTATGAATTATCAGGATTGTCCTAGTAAACGAATAGCTTCAGGGGGAAAAAACTGGGATAGCTCTTTTTAATCAAATAAAGTTGTTTAGCCAGACGGGAAGCTGCTTATTTATTTGCTATTTCTAGAAAGTAAAAACACAGAGCACATCAGTTGGTTGATTTTAATCTTTCCCTGAAAAAAAACATAAGCTACCTGTTTTTATTTGTTCCCAACTGTGATTATACATAGTTACTGCTAGTTTAAGGATATGGATTTTTAATATTTTCTAGATGCTTACATATGCCACTCCAAAATAGACAAAACTCTCATCTAATTTGGATTTTGGCAACTAGAGTAGTAAACTGGGCTTGGAAGATGAATGCCATAGGATAAGAAAACATTAAAGCAGGGGTCCCCAAACTTGGCAACTTTAAGACTTGTGGACTTCAACTCTCAGAATTCTCCAGCCAGCATAGCTGGGAGTTGAAGTCCACAAGTCTTAAAGTTGCCAAGTTTGAAGACCTCTGCATTAAAGTCTAACTCTCATTTATCTTAAGTCAAAGCTCAGAGCTGCATACTGATCTCTGGCCCTTATCTTTTGAAAAGTGGCCACAGCAAAGAGATGTTTATTCCAAGCTCCAACATTATTCTGAAAACTACTTAAGCTCCTTATCATTCTACTGAACATAGTCCACTTCTGTAATTCAGAGACTGATATAGAATTCAGACAAGGCAAACAAGGACTTTTATGGTCTATTGATCTCTCCATGGTTCTAAACAGTTTTTTACTCATTCAAATAAATGGTCTTGCTCCATGGCATTTTATTTATGCTTGTATAGATCAAGTCCACTCTAACAGAAATTACCATTCCTGATTAAAATGTAAAATGTAATGGTTGTTACTAGTGCAGTATTATTATATTAAGAATACAGCAGCAGTGTTTATTCTGTGTATGAATGGATACATTTAAATGCAATTTTTAAACTGCAAGTTAGAAGGACAGGTAAAAAGAATATTATGGTGACTGCATGCTCCTCTGCCAATTCACCTTGCCTTTCAGTTTGGAAAGAACTTTGAATTACAAGACTGACTTTAGGCCTGACAGATTTCTTACCGTGATCTGCAATGCCACCAAATATTATTATTATTATTATTATTACCTTTTAAGAATGCTTAGCAGAGGTGGATTCCTCCCGGTTCAGACCGGTTCGCCCGAACCGGTAGCGACCCGCTGATGATGTCACGGTGACGTCACGAATCCAGTTCAGTCGGTGCCGGTCCGTGGGCACCGCCATCTTTTTTTTGGAATTTTTTGTTTTTTGGAAAAAAAATTGGATTTTTTAAAATTTCTTCTTCTTCTGCGCATGCGCAGAAGCCGAGTTTCTGGCACTGCGCATGTGTCACCATATTGTTTTTGGCTTTTTGGGGGGGAATTGTTTTTTATTTTTTTGGCACTGCGCATGTGCACACGCGCAAAGCGCACATGCGCCCACGAGGCACAGCCACGCGGCGCGGAAGGAAGCGAATGGGCAGCGAGGTAAGTTAAAACCCACCCCTGATACTTAGCAATTCTAGTGTCGATATAAGTTTTCAACACTATGATCATACTAACTAACATTTTGAGGCATCACATTATTAAATCTTCATGTAAATTCTAATATATCATTTTTGCTACCTGATGATGTCTTGCCTTACAATCTGTCTGTGTTATTTTTCTATAGGTTCTTATTAGGTCCTCTCCTGTCTTTCTATCTGCATAATTTACACTTGTTGCTTCTTCCAGATGTGTAAAGTCTTGTTTATATAACACTATTAAAATATTATTATTAATAAAATGTATTTTTTTCTGTAACGAGTTTGGGATTATACCCTGGTTTATTTGACAGAAGCTATGTGAATATTTCAGATTTTTGCAGCAAAAACCACACCTAGCTCCGACATTAGCATCTTGGTTTTCAGATCAGAACTAACAGATATTTTCCAATCTTCTTTTGGTAGTTAAAGTACTAAAGTACAGTTTAAGGCCAGTTATTCTCTCTCAGCCCTACTTATTTCACAAGTTGTGGGGGAAATAGAGGAGAAAGGAGTTTTAGGTAGTTTGCCACCTTGAGTTATTTATAAAAAATAATAAAAGCAGGAAAAAAGGAAGGAAGGAAGGAAGGAAGGAAGGAAGGAAGGAAGGAAGGAAGGAAAATAGTGAAGTAAATTTTTTAGAACAAATGGATTGAGTAAAAAGAAACAGAATCACAGGAAAAACCTATTAGTCCAGCATTTCATTTCCCTTAGTGGCCAAATAGTTTATTTCTGAGATTCCATATGATGGTTTCTACTACTTTTGATCCCCAGATATTAATATTCAGAAGAAGCTGTCTCTGATCCTGGGGGAACTTAATAATTATGACTGGTAGACATTACTAGGTGGAAAGTACTAATTTATGATATTCTTTTTTAAGGTTATTTAAATCGATAATTATCACCGTATCTTGTGGAAGTGCATTTTATACTTTCATAGTTTAATTACAAACTATGAAAAAAGAACACTTCCTTCACCTATAGATTCTTTCACTTATCTCTTTAGAAGGGGCGTTGGTCTTACCTGAGACGCCTCTTCTCATCTGGAGCCATCATTCAGGATGGGTTGTCTCGTCCGTCAGCCAATGAGGACCGAGTCTGTCTTCTTTAACACTGGATCCGCCTTCTCCTATCCCCAGTTTAGACTCGGTCCTCAGTGGGGACGAACGAGGCAAACGTTACTCCCATCCTGAATGTTGGAACCTTTTTTTGGCTGAACTTGTTTGTGGACTTTATCAAGGAGTTTGTCTGTGAGTGTGGGGGGTCTCAGTATCATCGAGACCCAGTGATTCGGCAGGGCTTTGGCTCTGTTCGATTTGGAGGGTGCTGAGGGCACACTGTGACATCGACCAGCTGGGCTTCGCGCCGGGTCTGTCGCTGGAGCTTCGCGCTCCCCCCCTTCGTCTTCAAGGGCGAAAGTGCGCAGAGTTGCCAGGGGCTTGTCAGCTCCGCGACTAGAACGGCGGCGGCTGGATCCCAAGGGTACGGCAGGAACCCTAGAGCCGCGGGGAGGG
>QLTV01001465.1:2023006-2052355 GCA_003457575.1 Thermophis baileyi
TAAATTTTAATGAAAGCCTGCATGAAAAGAAAAAAAAAAAAAGACTCCCTCTGCTCCATTTGAGATAACAAAAGAGAAAGAAATAAATCTTCAATCTGCTTGGAGCTTTGCAATAAAACGTCTCCTTGGCTGACTGAGATTGTAAAAACTGGAGATCCCAGGCGAGCGAAGGGGAGTGGCCAGGCAAAATTAAACAAAACCAAAAAGAAAAGAAAAATACAAAAATAAAAAACAAACAAAAAAAAAAAAAAAAAAAAAAAAAAAAAACTCCCTCTGCTCCGTTTGAGATAACAAAAGAGAAATAAATAAATCTTCAATCTGCTTGGAGCTTTGCAATAAAACGTCTCCTTGGCTGACTGAGATTGTAAAAACTGGAGATCCCAGGCGAGCGAAGGGGAGTGGCCAGGCAAAATTGATACAATCTCAGTCTCCAGGCAGATGGAAGATTAACCCACACGTGACTACTCCTACCATGTGGACTGGAAAATAAGCTAGTTTTATGAATAAAGAATATTGCTCTACCACATTGGCTTGTACTTATTCTCTGAATTTTTGCTGTCACCACATTTGAATCATTTAGAACTCATAACAATTCAACATTGCCATTACTCAGTAATTACATTTATTTCTTTAAAATAACCGTTCAGACAGTGGAGAAAATTTAAACAAAATTTCAGTGGAGAAAATTTAAACAAAAAACAAAGAGCAAAAGAGACTCTTCAAAAGACATTGAAAAAAACTTAGTCCATGAAAGGTATTAAAAGTTGTTTCAGAAGTATTAGATAACAGTATTAAGCTATTATCAGGTATAATGATAGTTCGGTTCTGAATGTATCATTGCTAGGAGCAACTATTTTTATAGTTATGGCAGTCAACTGGAATTTAAATAATATTGAAGTGGTGGCAGTATTGTAGGCTAATTCAGTTCACTGCCAGGAGTTCGATTCTCACCGGCTCAAGGTTGACTCAGCCTTCCATCATTCCGAGGTCAGTAAAATGAGGACCCAGATTGTTGGGGGCAATATGCTGACTGTAAACCGCTTAGAGAGGGCTATAAAGCACTATGAAGAGGTCTATAAGTCTAAGTGCTATTGCTATTGATAATAGGGCAATTTTATGTGGAAATAGGCTGCCTTTCTGTTGTTGCATGATTTTTATAGTCTTAACTTTGCCTGTTGTAAAAACGTAGCCCATGTGTAAATTGGAAAAAAAGACCAATAACTGAAGAACGAGTAGGGGAATAGATGTCTCAAGTGTTTCCTCAGGAAGTCTTAGTGGTTTGAGTTCAAGTCTTAATTTTTAATATTTATGTATTTCTTCACCTATTTCCATGGGAGTACTGATTATTCAATCTTCTGAAAAAATATAAACAATCAAGAGAATATTGATCTCATAGATAATGTATAAAAGGGGGAAAGAAACCTTCTCTCTTCTCCCACCTTTCTACCTCTTCCAGAAACTTTAATAAAATTATCAACTTTTATAACTAGGAACAATTGAAGATTACATCTCAAACATGTTGTCAACTCGTAAAGCATTCCTGGCCTGCTCTCGAGTTGCCATAGGCAGGAGGGGGAAAGCTGATGGAGCAACACGGCAGCAACCAGAAGCACATTCCACGCATACCTTCCTCAAGGCCGCAACCTGGGTTACCAGAGCCAGTCGGAGTGGTGTGTTCTCTACAGCCCGCAAAAGTGCTTCATTGGAAAATGTGATTTATGACACACCTTGGGAGGAGGGGGAAAACAGGGTCATAGTTGGGCCGTAAATTACGTGGGGCAGAGCTGACTCCACTTGGGTATGTGCCAACATGTTGCTCCTAATAAATAACTGGATTTCTTTTGAAACTTGACTCAAGGCTCATGAATTAGGCATCCATCGGAACCCTGACACGTCAGGATAATTACACCAATTTGTAGCCCCCATTAGCTTGTTTAGTTTTCACTTTCTCTGTGATACAGCTAGTAATTTCAGTGAAATATATTGATCTGTACTGAAATTTCACAATGGTTTATGATTACTCCATAATAGTATTAATACAGTTGTTGTTGTTGCTGTTGTTGTTAGTCGCGAAGTCGTGTCCGACCCATCGTGACCCCATGGACAACGTTCCTCCAAGTCTTCCTGTCCTCTACCATCCCCCGGAGTCCATTTAAGCTCACGCCGACTGCTTCAGTGACTCCATCCAGCCACCTCATTCTCTGTCATCCCCTTCTTCTTTTGCCCTCAATCGTTCCCAGCATTAGGTTCTTCTCCAGTGAGTCCTTCCTTCTCATTAGGTGGCCTAATTAATATAGATAGATGATGACTATCTATCCCTCGGAAGTGAAGTGCAAAATCACTGGATTTTTACTTCCCTTTTCCACCTCCTAAGGCAAATCCATCTGCTTGAGGTATTCACAAAAATCTTACTAATTCATCTTCATAACTTGGCAAGTGGGATAGGAGGAAAAAGCTCAGTCTTTATAGGCTCCAAAATGCCACAGAAATGCAGTAATGATGAATAATCCTTCATTAAGTAGTGAAAGAGAAACTAGGCAAATGTTCCAATTCTACATGCCAAACCAAAAGTGTAAAAGAAAGTTAACCAAACTACAACTACTTTCATAGTTCTTTTACTGGGGATCTAATAATATTCTAACAGTAGTCCATTACTAGTGTCAGTACTTTTTTCTGTTGCCTTTTGCTCTGTTATTTATATTTTTTTTTCTTCTTGTTCCTCAACAGTTTCCTAGAAAAGAATGTAATGTCTTAACTGAGATATAGATTGTTTTCCCTATAGATACAATTATTAAACCACTCTATGCCAAATTTGCCACTGTTTAGTTCTTCTATACTTAAGGATATAGTTGATTAGATTCTTCTTTAACTCTCTATGTTGGCTCCTAATATGTCAGATTCATCTCTGTGCCTTTAGGGGGAAAATCATACCCACACATACACACTGTTCATGTAAGTGTTTCTTTATAGAGTTAGCTTCATAACAGCAGTGTTCTAAAAAGAACTGGGATGAATTTTAAGCATCCCTGAGGCTCTGGGTTTATATGCAGGTCATCTTTCAAGATACTGAAGTTTTTAATACTTAAAGGTCATCTGTAAGATAGAACAAATAGACTGAAAAAGCAGAAACTTTTCCCAAACCAGTGACTATGCCATAATGGAATACAACTAAAACTATGCAGTAATGGAATTACAACTACTAATTCTGCTACTAATTGAAAGTAGCATCAAATATGATCTAGGTAAACTCAAAGACAAAAGTCTTTCATGGAAAGCTAAAACTTAGAATGAGTTCAGATCAGGAAATCTTTATGAGGTACAATCTTTGACTTGACTTTCCCATTAAATTCTTGGATTCAGAAACAGAGAGATGTAACAAGAAGTGATCTGAAGCACCAAGGAGTAGAATCCAAGCAAAAGATGAAAAAAAACATTTCTATGCTAGGCATTCTCTCAATCAGGGGTCCCTAACCCATTTGGAATCGGGTCTCGCAAGTGGCAGGCAAGAGCGCAAGCTCCATTTGAAGGAGTGGTGGGCGCGTGCATGAGCAAAACTCCATTTGTGTGAGCCAAATGGAGCTGTGCACCCACTGCTTGCATGGAATCATCCCCTCTCCCTCCCTCACAGGCGCAGCCAGCAGTCTGCAAAGCTGGAAAGGTTGGAGACCGCTGCTCTAAATGTGCTAACTACACACCAAATAGTGATGCTGGCTGGGGAATTCTGAGATTTTAAGGGCATAAAACCGGGGGATGGCATTTTGGGGAGGATAGTATAGAAATTAGGACTCAAGTAGCACAATGCTAATCACTTATCAATAATTATTTCTTGCAGTTATAAATTGTGCACATTTTGCTTAAGTTTCCTAAACCTCTGAAAGTTAAAATTACTTTTACATCTCTGAATGAGCAACGGCAAACTGTTATGTACACCTTCATTCTGTCATATTTCTGAATGGCGGTAATAAACATTCTGATCCAGCCAAGCTGTGTCTGGGAATTTTCAGACATTGTTGTTCTATTGATCGAAATCTGTTACAAGTCACTACTAAGTCTTCTGTAGTATTAATTACCAAAAGTGATCTTCAAAATGTGCATTACATTGGATACAACATAAAAGATTTGATTATAATTTCTCAAGATGTTACACTGAGAAAACTATGAATCTGTTATTCATTTAGATAGACTTGCTTCTGATTGATTTTTCTTCTTTACCATAAAACCAAAAAATTAAACAGGAAACATAATCACACTCATTTACTATTTACATATACTATGCTATTTTATTATTAAGGGATCAAAATAGCATTTCCCTCCTGCAAACTGGATCACAACTTCCTTTTCACTTAAAATCATTTTGCAGTTTCCAGAGACCATTTCCATTGTGTTTTATGTAAAGAGATTTATGCTCCAATAAGTCAGCTTTTTTCTATTTCTACTCCATAAAGCCTTAGGTGTCCTATAAATATATATATGAGCATTTTGTGAAACTATAGGTTGCTCTATGAACTCTATGTCGGACTAACTTCGTGCTTAGTCCCAAAGCTACAACTTGTACAGAAGACAATGGACATATTACAGCAAAGATACATGTTCATACAAATTACATCTTTATTGAAACAACACTGTTGGCTGCCAATTACTTTCTTGGCCAGGTTCAAGGGTTGGGGTTATGACATTTAAAACAGTTTAGGCCCAGAACAATTAGTAACCAAGACATTTATCATTTCAGTTTTGTTGTCAGTCACTGAGTTTGTCAGAGGAAATCAAAGATCCTGATTGAGATTCAGAAGTTGTGCTGATGTAAACTTAGCATAAAAGATTAGAATTTACTTCCTATTTGAAAGAACTGCCTCCCAAACATTTTGTCCTTTGTCAGAACATTTTAAGCTAGTAAATTGATTCGACAAAAGACTGTTTAGTAGAAGGTGCCAAGAGGATAAAGCTATATTTTATTTGCATTTCTAGGAAATGAAGTGACTGAATTTATTCCTATTATTTTACTTTTCATAGTAAAAAATAAAGAATAAAACATTGTAAGACAATTATCTGAAATTACTATTGATATGCATTTTTATACCACAGATTCCCAAGACAGTAGCAAGATAATTAAATAAATATTCAGTGTCTACATATACTCAGGGAATTTCAATGCTTTGCAAGCATGGTATGATATAAACTTTTTCACCTTTGTACTTTCTGAATTCTGGGAATGAAAATCTGTGGGATTCTTGATATTATTGATCTACCAATGTCTAGAAATTGTACTTAATGATAAAGGATGCTGAGGATTGTAATTCTTCATCTTTTAGGGTATCCCAAGATTGAGACAATTGATCCTCAGTATATTCATGAAAATATTTTTCATACTTTGAAATTTTAACAGTAAGAGGAAATTTGGTGACACGTGAATGAATGTCAGATTATGATATTAAAAAACTTACTTCTTGTAAGTTTTCACAACTTACTTATAATTGTTTACAATGTTATAAATCAAATTCCAGTTAGATTTCTTAAAAACTATTTCAAAACTAGATTTTGCAATATAAAAATAGCAAATCAATATAAATATTTATATACAATTTATAGGCCACCTGACTCAAATACCTCTGGGTACTTCATAATTAAAAGTGCAATCCTTTCATCATTCTATTTTTTAAAAAGATACATCGAATATATATCACCCAACCAAACTTGGCTGCTTTCAAAAAACTGAGCTCAATTAGCATCAACCTAATTAGCATTAGAATGAGAAACTACCACAAAATGTGTAAGATCCTATCATATTTAAAGAAGAGAATATACTACTTTCATCACAGTGCCCCCTGGGGGAAAAAAACTCAACCCTGAATGGGTTTGATCATGTAGGAGATTTTATTTTACTGAAGTGAAAATTCATTGACTCTTAAATGGCATGTGTGTTTGCATGTGCATATATCCTTAAGTCAGTGTTGATTCTTGGTGACTGTCTGGAGAAGTCATTCTTGAATACATTTCCATCAGTGATTTGCTATTGCCTTCTTCCTAGTGCTTTGATAGAGTGAAAGGGCCAAATTCACACAATTGGCTTAAGGACTAGGACTAAAACTGACAGTCTCCAGTTGATTATTCCCCAGTTTGATTATTTTCAATTGTATCACTAACATTCTAGAATGCAAACCCTTTGCAGCTACAAAGATGGGAAGTTATTTACTATAGCAACAGCACTTAGACTTATATACCGCTTCACAGTGCTTTTACAGCACTTTCTAAGCGGTTTACAGAGTCAGCATATTGGGTCCTCATTTTACCTCCCTTTGGAAGGATGGAAGGCTGAGTCACCCTGGAGCCTGATGAGATTTGATCTGCCAAATTGCTGGCAGCCGGCAGTCAGTAGAAGTAGTCTGCAATACTGCATTCTAACCACTGCGCCACCGTGGCTCTTATACTATCCCAATTTCTCTTTAATATAAACAATGTATTTAATGCTAGCACATTAAAATGCATGTTTGTTACATGGATAAAACAGTTAGAAGCTATGGAAGATTCTTTCACTATGTGATTACTGCGGCTGAATTACTATACTGTATATCCACAGAGATTGAAAGATTTGACACTAATTGCTATGAAGGAGTGATTGGTGAAGTGGACAGATTTTGCTGCAATGAATAAACTGACTTTTTGATTCAAGAAAAAACATTAATATTTCTACATTTATTGGTAACATGAAGTGTCTTGTACTTTTTGTGTAAAAATGAAAAAAACCATGAACTTGTGATTTATGCATTTGATGTTTAGATAGAAAAGATTACAGGAAGAAGAGTAATATGATGTAGCATTAGAGTGAAAAGTTAAATAAATTTGCACTTCTGTTGTGAAGAGTATCAGAAGCCACTTCTTTTTATGTATTTTTCCTTTGTTTTCTATTATCTTCAACTTTTTTCTTTTTATGCACTTTTTGCTTTCTTCCTTGTTCTTTTTTTCTTCCTTATTCTATATTAGTTTGCATTAGTTTTTAATCTTATTGAAAAGTTTTAATAATTATATTCAAAAAAGTTACGCTAATTACATCTTAAATTACAGATTTAAGTTGCCATAACTGTATGAAGACTGTATAAAACCTCCAACGAAAAGATGGGTTTTGATGGAACTCTATTTGTATTAAAAGCACAGAACTGACTTAAAAACAAAGGGAGAGTTTTTAAGCAGCAGGCAATATGGTAATTTCAAACTCTAATAACCACTGAAGTATAGTTTTACAAACATATGGGCAAAAAATGGAAAAGAGCAGGGACAGGGCAGCCACAAACAAACTTCTAAGCATTTTAGATGATCATTAAAGAAAGGAGAGAATACAGAGGATTTCTATAGTTTCTTATGAATAGATAATGAAATATTAGTGAATGAACACTCTTGCTATAATAGTACTGGCTTAGGCAACAAGTTTTAGATTGTACTACCATGAAACAGAGGAGAATTGTCATTGGCACTTATATTTTAGCAGTGCATCTATGACCAACTGAGTAGGAAAAGAAACAGGAACCAGGGAAGGCAAAGCAAAACAAGGATCGATTCATAATTCTAGCCTCATTAGATTAATTAAAACGTTAGTTCTATGCAGAGCTTACTGAAAACGGATCCTACATGGCAATGTATCTTTACCTAGTTTGATGAAATACCTTTACGCTGGTAGCAGATGGATAACAGTTCTGGAAGAATGCAGAAAAAGAAGAAACTCTTGTGCTTTTTGCTTGCAGTATATGCTTAGGCCTGTTTATGTAAGTGCTTTGCTGTCAAACGTTTTTCTGTAGTATTATTGTCCTTCTTTTGGTACTTGAAGTAAGATGATTCAGCCATTTTCAAGGAGAGGAAACAATTAGGCCATGTTGTATTTTTAATTGATATCATTCCCCCAACCCCCATACATTTTGTATTGAGAGCCTAGGTGGCGCAGTGGTTAGAGTGCAGTACTGCAGCCTACTTCAGCTGACAGCTAGCTGCAGTTTGGCAGATCGAATCTCACCGGTTCAAGATTGACTCAGCCTTCCATCCTTCCGAGGTTGGTAAAATGAGGACCCAGATTGTTGGGGGCAATATGCTGACTCGATAAACCGCTTAGAGAGGGCTGTAAAAGCACTATGAAGCGGTATATAAGTCTAAGTGCTATTATTTCTAGAAAACACTTTATTTATAACCAAAGAATTACTGAATAACTACTATGGAATCCTTGTGTTGTGGTCTAATCGTGGTCTTCTGATGCTTATGTTGGAATTCTAAAGCTCGGTACAAAGTATGGCTTGGGAGTTGTAACCACATGATTGTAAATGCACATCTGTTTTATCCCATTTTGCAGAAAATGGCAAAAAAAAGTCACAAAATGTGATTGTGTGATTGTGATACTGCAACTGGTCATACTGTGAGCCATTTGCCAAGTGCCTAAAATGAAATCACATAGGTAGTTATACCTTTGAGGACAAGTTGTAAGTAACTTTTTTCAAATCCATCATAACTCTGAATGGTCATTAAACAATACGTCTTAAATCAAGGACAACTTGTATTACAACTTATTAGTAACATATATATTGTTCTACTGCAAATTATATTGCTGTATTTCAGAGATAGGCATCCTTCACTCATGCATCTGCAAGGAGATACATTATTAAATGGGCATCATATGTCATGATGTGAAAACCACAACTTACACACTTGTATCAGATGTCAGGATGGAAATATATAAAGAATGAATTTGTGTCATGGCATCACTGTGTGAATATTTTCATTTAGAATAAATACTGGTTCACAATGGATACAATCAACTATGCCTTCATTATTAGAGATATTAGATTAAAAGATACTATACGAAAAGTTGATACTACTAATTAAGTAGTAACTTATTACTACTACACAACCTATAAACTATCTTCTGCTATATAAAATATAAATAATATGTATATGTTATAATCCTGCATCCATTCATGGATACATGAACAAGTTTGTAAACACTTACAAGCATGAAAATTAATAAAATCTAAGGAAAAAATCCAATGTGTTGTTAATTAACCATGATTGGATATCAATCACATCTGTTCTCAACTCATCAAGTTCATTAAAAATATTAAGATCAATTTAGGAATAAACATAATGGAATTAAGAAGGTAGGAACATAAATACAAACCACATTCTGATAATCTGAAAATTGTCTTTTTTGTCTACTTTTTTCTGTTGCAAAATTACATATCACAGATGAATGTACATAAGCTTACATTTGCATATCACATTGAAGGATAGACAGAACTGTTCATTTTAAATTCAGTGATAGATATTTAGAAATGAATTCACAACTATGCTACATTTTTCCAATCTGATATTTTTAAATATGTTCTCCAAAATATGCTCTTTTTTTTAATCAAGTACGAAACAGAAGTAGTGAAACGGAGAATGCTTTTCACTTTTAATATTCCATTCTGGCTATGTGAGAAAATTTGGTATTGTCTGAATAATATATTCAAATTAACAGATTTTTTAATAGCATACTTGTGGATATTTTTGAAAATGCTTGTTTCCTGCATCAGACTGTAGACTGCCATAATATACATAACTTTTTATCCAAAACAAGAAAACACATTAATTTGACAACTAACCATAGCTTCTATAAGAAATTTGATTTTAGGAATAAGCTATCCATACAATTTAAATCCATTTGGAAAAAAAATACATAGACACTAATTTCTTCATAGATTGTAAGTTTTAAAACCTTTAAAATTAAATGCTAGCTAAAAATGGAATATTCTAAGATTTAACTTTAAAGCAAAGCATACAAAATTATAATTTTTTTTTAAAATGCAGCTTTGATAAAAATTCTGAAGTTCTTTATATTTTATCATCACCAAGTGCCACTAGAGGGGGTTGTTACTGCAATTTAATGCCTTTTGCTATATTCTTTCATTTATTTATATATGTGAGAGACTGAATGTTGGCTCATCATACTTAGGAATGATAACCTAAGTTTTATAGAATTGAGATGTGGCTAAGAAGAAGAGAAATGTCATATTTTTTGCAGAAATTTTTATCACATAGCCCTGTCATGGGAGTAAATTTAGATCACCTCAAGAATGATACATACTACGTACTTTCAAAGGACATTAAAATTCTCAGGTATGTTTAAGAGAATCAAGCCTACAGGACCCAATTTGGTATAATGCAAACAGCATTTTCATAACTGAGTTTGCCTTCCCTGCAACAGAGATTTATAACATTGATATGCAAGTGGTTGTGTTGTGTCAGAGACCTCTTCTGTGTCCATTAGCTGAGTGATTTGGAAGTGGTGATGTGGTTGAGCCAGCCCCTTGGGACCTTAAAGAATAAGGACACCAATACTCTGTCTGGGAATATTGATTGAGACAGACGAGTAGCTAGGATACTTTTTCAGTGACAAAGAAGTTAATGATTTAAGGATTCATAGCGCAGAGGTTGCCTGCAATGAAGACAAAGCCACATGATCTGACCTTGTCAAATTAGCAGAAGACTCTACTAATCTAATAATTAACTGTAGCTGATTTCACAGCAAACTCAGAAAGAAAATACCCACATTTACATATCCAGAAATGAGTCTCTTTGATTTAAAACTTTTTCCAACCATTTACACATGAGAAGTTCAAGCTCAGGGCAGATAGAGAAAGTAGCATTTCTGCTCACCTTGTGGTATTAAAGAGTGTCTTCATTCTAATATTATTAATATTAATATTTGAGTGTTTGAATGTTTGAAACATATTAACAACAGGTGAGAACCAGTGTAGTCTAGGCACCAGGAAACATGAGTTCTAGTCCTGCCTTAAGCATAAAAGCCAGCTGAGTGATTTTGGACCAGTCAATCTCATTCAGCCCAGCCCACTTACAGACTTGTGGGGATGAAAGGAGGAAGATGAGGAAGAAGGAATATTAGGTACATTTGCCACCTTGATATATTTATAAAAATAATAAAAGGAAAAATTAAAAAAATGGATATTTCTCCTATCTATTTCATCATTTAAATAGATGTATAGCTCAACTTATCGCATTTTGTTTCCATTTTACATTAATAGATGTTTTGGATCAAAAAAAGACTATAGAAAACTACTGAACAAGTTCTTATTTCAGATTCAACTTGCTTTCCACTTTACTACTTCTCAGCCTAAAGAGCTGCAAAAAAAGAGAATGGGTATGAAGTGAATTTTGACAGAATTCAAAATATAGCTAGTTGGAGAATAACAAGAAACCTGCAGGTTTTGTTAATGGGTTACAGCAGTTGCTGTCTTGGTTATTATATATGTATAATAACCCTATTCTCATCCACATTTTGTATTTATCGGAGTTGAAACTTGTTTATTATTAACTACATTGGCTTTTAGAACTTTACCATAAAATTATTTGAACAGTATAGAGCAGGGGTGTCAAACTCGCATCATGGCTGCATCACGTGATGTATTGCAACTTTTTTCCCTTCGCTAAACCGGGCGTGGGTGTGGCCAGCCCGTGATGCCTCCAGTCCATGGGCCGGGAGTTTAATACCCCTAGTATAGAGATTTAATTCATGTTAAATGTGGGATGTGTTGACCTCGTTCTAATGTTCGTTTAGCCATTCCTCATTTTTATATATGGTATAAATAAAAGTTGGAGAAGTAACTACCTTGTCAACCATTAACCACTATACATTATAGGGAAAGATGGGTGGAGCTTTGTCTGAATACTTGCATAGAGTTTTGAATTACTCTTGGCACATTATGATTTATAATTCAGGACACAATTGTATGCAAATCTATATATATATAAAAGCCAAATACCACTCATGCATCATCACGAAATCTCCAGAACCGTAAAGCCTACAAACTTGAAACTTGGCACGTATGGCTTCTAGGTGCTCGCTAAGAAAGGATTTTTCGAAATGACCATCAGATCATTAATATTTCTTATATTATTATGAACACGCTCTGATGCTAAGGAGTTAGACGTTCTACTCCCCCTCCCCACCTGAAAAGAGCTGTTCCAACTGCCAGTTGGGGGTGGGCGTGGCCAGCGCGTGACTCATCCGGACTGCAGGCTGGAAGTTTAGACATTCTACTCCTCCTCCCCACCTGAAAAGAATTCTGTTCCAACTGCCAGTTGACAAGGATGGAAGGAAGGTAGTACGGAAGGAAGGAAGGAAGGAAGGAAGGAAGGAAGGAAGGAAGGAAGGAAGGAAGGAAGGAAAGGGAACGAGAGGGAAAGAGAGGGATGGAGGGAGGGAGGGAAGGGAGGGAAGGAAGGAAGGAAAATATAAGGCAACTGGCAGTTGGAACAGAGTTGGAACATTTTCAAGCTTTAACTGTCAATTTATCAAGCCCGATCACATAGTTTCGTAGCGAAGCACGGGTATCTAGCTACTAGTAAAATTATATTCATGTTTTGAAAAGAAGAGCAAAACAAGTAGCACAGGTAGTCCTTGAGTTATGAAGTTACAATGGAATCCCCCCCCCCAAGCTACTTAACATCCAGTTCCAAAGTTCTGATGGCTGTCTCCCCCTCCTGAGCTCACATGATCACAGTTTGCTTGCTCAACACCTGGATTACATTTGTGGCCGTTTGCAGCATCTCACAGTCATATGACTGAGATTTATAATGTTTTAGGTTAAAACTGCATATACATCCAGTTTCCAGTAAAAACTGGCCCATAGCAAACAATAGGTTCACTTAATGCATTGGCCATTAATGACTGCAGTGGTTGCTTCGTGGTTGCCATGTTCACTTAATGATCACCGCAAAAAAAGATTGTACAATTGGATCAGTCATGTGATGATCACCCATTTTACAACTGTCATGACTTATGACCATAATTGCAATAGGTTGGAAGATATGAAGAAGGAATACTAAATATGCCATGTTCATCTTGCAAAGTTTAGGAGTTATATTTGTCACTTATCAGAGATGTAGCCCATGGGCTTATGGTCACCCAACTTCTTAAAAGTCAGTTCTGTTATATATAATAATGTAAAGTATGATAGCATAGTTCAGTTTAGAAATTATTCTTGAAAATTTCTACTTCTTTTTCTATTAACCAACTTCGCGAGGTGTTATTTCTGATGTAGGCAATACCCAAACGCAAAATACAGAGGTTTAAAATTGAGTGCAAAGAGGAAAAATAAATCAAAGACGAATATTATTCTCATGAAACGAAACGAAACTACAAAAGAAAAGGTATAGCAGAGATACACATTTATTTGATTTGCACTCGTACCTAGATCTCTTAAAATCACCTAATTAACTCATGACAATCTCATGAAAGACTACCTGACTTTGGAGCAAGTTTTGCTAAGCTGGCTAGCACAGCTTCCACTGTCTACCACATGAGAGACATCCGAGTTGTATCTCTGTTTTCGGAATAATGGAATCCAATTTCCAAACAAATTTATGAGGAGATTAGCTTGCTGAATTGCATGAAAAATCTATACAGGAGTTTTTAAGTTGCAATTTAAACAACAGGATTTAAAGATGCCTAACGTGGGACATAGATGGTTGAAAGTTGTAGGAGTAGTAGTCCTTTCAGTGAGGATAGATGTTTTGCCAAATTTAAGACAGATACAATGAGGCCCTCTTTGCAAAGGGATGACAGAAAGGAATTATAGCATCATTGCTTGAATATGGTGCAGTCCTTTGGCATGAGCTAACTTGCACATAACCCTAAGAAAAGGACAGTACAGAAAATTCAAAATTCATCAGTCAAAAAAGAAAACATTATATGCATCTTTCAAACTATTGTAATAGTATGAAGAAACACTGCCCTTAAAAAAACAGGAGGGAAAGAGGAAATAGTTGCTCAGCCCTAGGAAAGTAGAAAGTGAGAAGAGGTTCAGAATAGTTCTGCCTTGAACCTGTTGCATTAAAAACAGCAGCAAGGAAGGTTTGGGAAGGTTTCAAGATTTTTTGAGGTTCTTGGTGCTCTCTGAGCTTGGCTGTTTTCTTGCAAACATTTCAGTAGGTGTCATCATCAATGCTAGTGATGCTAGTATTGATGATATCACCTAGTTTGAGTAATCAAACATCTTCAAGAAAACAACCAAGCTCAGAGAGCACCAATGACCCCTCATTTCAATCCTGAGCTACAAATATTCTCTTCTTTCAAGATTCTGTTATTCTACCCTAGTGAAGTCAAGAACATTGCTTGAATTCCTCTTGCATCCATGTCCTGTGATTAACCCACAATTTCAGTTAATAGCTCTTCCTATTTGCTTTCTGAAGCTCTACACCACTTGCTCGCCAAGTGTGAGACACAAACCAACCCTCTCCCAGTCTGATATTCATTAAGTGGTAACCACTTTACTTCCAGTGCAGTTCACCCCTCACCATTAGACGCTCAATACAACAGTCTGGGTACGGTATAATTTTCTTTGTGAATTTCTCATTATTTGTTTATGTGCTCTTTTTATCTTCTTTAATTATAGTATCTAAACAAGGGAAATGTTTAGATGTTTAATTTCATTTTGTTTAATCTTCCTCAAACCAAGGTAAGCCTTCAGGAGAGTAGGGAGCTATCAGGTCTATGCTATAAAGCAGATGCCATGGTTCTTCCTCCTTGTTGCTATTTATTTCAAACTAACTAAAAAAGGTCAAATCACTAAAGAATGGTGACAAATGAAAACCAGCGGACCCATCTTCCCACGCTTCTATGGACACCCAAAAATATATAAATTTAACATACCTCTTCACCCAACTGTACCATTCATTACCAGGAACTCCAACTTGCAACAAAGAATTTACAAAAAAACTTGGGCATCTCACAGAAAGGAACAAATATTCTATCAATTCCTGGCTACAGTGGCTCCTGAAAAATCAAAGACCTAAAATAGGAGGTGGAATTATGTTTTCATTCTATGTCACAACACTTTTTACATCCATAGATCCAGAACTACTGAAACAATCCATGCCAGCTGTACTAAACCACACGTCTAATCTAGCCAAAAACTAAAATCAAAAATCTTCTCCCTTACCATCTACTTTGTTTCAGGGGTGAAATGCTCCTGGTTCGCTCGTACCTGTCGGTTGCCGTAGAGCCGGTTGCCAAGGTAGCGTGAGGCGCCGCCCACCTGCCGCCATTTGGGTTCTTTTACCCTCTGCGCATGCGCAAAGCGTTCTGTGCATTCGCAGAGGGTAAAAGAACCCAAATGGCGGCAGTCCGGGCGGGTGGGCAGCGCCTCACGCTACCTTGGCGACCGGCTCTACGATGACCGACAGGTATGAGCGAACCAGGAGCATTTCACCCCTGCTTTGTTTGATGTACAAATATAACAAGTCAGAGGAACACCCAAGGGATCACCACTCTCAGTTCTCATAGCAGAGACTATAATGCCACTTCTAGAAACTATAGCATTCCCACGTGTACAACTGAAAGTATGGGTCTGGATGTAGACAATGCCTTAATCATAATAAAAAGGTAACAACTAGAGAAGACAAATGAAACAATCAACAAAGAAAGAAACAATCTTCAAAGAAAGAAAATTTACTGGTGAAGAAGAGAACAACACATTATTCTTCCTGGATAATCTCATCAGCAGAAGAAACAGTGGTAAATTAGAAATAGAAGTCAACTTACATTAACCCAGTGCTCCTTTACCAACCTCGCACAAGATAAGTTGTGTAAGAACATTATTCACATGAGTAGAAACACACTGCAGCAACTCGGAAAAAGGAAACATAGTGGAAAGTCAAGTCCCTTCTGAGTTTCTTGTGTCAGCCACTATGTACCTATGAGCTATGATTTGACAATTCCCTGAGCAGCATCTCTTTGCCCCATCTCTCAAGGTCTTTCCCATATACCGTGATGTCAAATTCCCCTTCAGACTCATTCCCTCTGCCTATTTACCCATATGGTATCCCTAAAGTTTAAGTCCTGATAGTTGCCCAGCAATGGATTGCCCAATTAGCTGCTCTTTCCTTCTGCAAACTCGGCACAGAAGTCACTTTTGTTGCAATCAGTGGAAAATTCTACCAGCCTGCCTGAGATAAACATTTCACATTGAGCAGTGAATGTCCCGAATTGGTCCCTCTAAAGTTTCCTAGCAAGCTCTCAGGGGAACGCAGGGGTATTGACTAAGTCACAATCTGTTGTGCAGTTGAGTCAGATTCTGCCCCAGCTGTTACATTAGTTGTACTATGGCTGTCTGCAAATTGGTCATCCGTGCATCCACTTGCTGCTGGGGTTGCAACAATACTGCTGCCAGATTCTCGGCAGTGCTCCTTGAGGACTGGAAGCCATTCCTTAAATTTCTCCTTTTGGAAAATAGTATGAGATTAATTAGACTGCCTACCTTGCCAAGTAAACAGGACAAGAAATATGACCAGATGAACTAATTTTACTTTATTTAAAGCTACACTAACAGAATGAATCTTGCAAATCTTGAAAATAAAATTATCCCATAGGCACCTTTATAGCCCAAGAACTTAGGGAACATCCTTTCTGAGCCTCTTGGTCCACCCACTATGCTTCTGGCTATGCTGTCTCTTATCTGACCATTCCTTCCTAGGCAGCATTTCTTCACCTTCTCCCTCAAGGTCTTTCCCACATTCCATTACAATGATATATATTCTCTTCTGAAAGAGTATGAAGGAAAGGGACAATCAGAATGCCATGGAAAACATATGTGACAATGACTACTGATGCTACAGAGTACTGTACATTTGTAATACCTAGACTTTAATCCTGACAAATTTACTCATCCTACATTCTTAGCTAAGTGAATCTGGAAAATGAGTAAATGTTATTGTTTTTAACCTGTCCAACTCTTGTTGAGAGACTATATATTTGTATCATACCTAAACTTTAATCTGTTTCAGGCTTGTCTAAATTTAGAGAAAAGTGGGCTAGCTTCTTTTTTAAACATTTAAAATGAGTCTAATTTTATACAGGACAAAGTAGAGAAGAAGAACAAAAAATACTCCTAGAAAATGAATAAAGAACTTACACCAGAAATTATTCCTGTTTAGAAAATATAGTTTGGAATAAATATGAACTAGAATAGTTGCTCCAAGACTACATTTTTATTTGTTATCCCATTGTTTATTTATTTACCATGTAATTCCCGAACACATACCTTGTTTTTCACTTGTTAAGATAAGAATAGAATTCTTTATTAAGGTAAGGAACTCCCCTTAATTAAAAGAAAAATAATCAGCATATTACTGACATATTAACATTAATGACTGAAGAAGGAACATGTGGCTGCAGTGCAAATGATGTAAATCATATTGAGCAACATTCATCTAAGTGGAAGTGACAGATGATTATAACTGCCATTAAAACCTTTATCACTTCCCTGCCATGTAATACAATTAGATGGCAAGAAACAACTAATGTATATCACTCTAGTGGGAGAATGGAGAAAATATTGGATTTTCTTACTTAATCTATTTATATCTTGCAGAGGGGGCATTAATTGGATTAAAGCTAGAGATCTTACCCCCATTCAGTATGCTAAATACTGTTTGTCACTCATTGTGTTCTACAACAGTAATTGCTGTAGAAGCCAAGCACATTACTATCATATTGCATTAGCTGGAAATAATATCTCTTTATGCAAGCTTAACTTTATTTTCTTATAAATAGCAAGGCAAAGGAAGAAAGCCTAACTAAAAGTTCTTATAAATGAACATGGTTTCTCACAAATTAGTATCACAGATATATTTCTGCAGTGTTCTTTTAATAGCAAGTAGTATGGTTACTTTTTAACCAACATGCATTCAGTTTTGTCATGCTTTTACCCACATTCAGTTTCACTTCTCTGATAAGCTGTAAATTTTGGAAAGCAGTAACTAAACAACACTGTGATATATAAGTAATTTTTACAAAAATTGCATTGTTGGTCTACATCTATACACCAACAGCAAGTCTGATGAAAACCTACGGATTTTGGAGAAAATGAAAATTGAATCCAATGGCTTTTCTGGACATTAACTTTCAAGCACCTAAGCGATGGCCTTAAAGACCTTTTCAGTAGTATTACGTTTGTTGTTTGCTCACCTGATTTGAAGTTTTCCTTGATTTAATCACTTCAGCTTCCAAATGTCAAAAATTAGATGGTTTGAATATTTCCTTTTAACAAGAAAAGTAGACCTTTGAACATATAGAAAAATAGCTTCCTGTCATGCTTAGTATCTATATGGGTAGCATTTTCCCATGAGAAAACAATTACAGAATTGAAGCTTGAAAATCTTTCACAGATGGTATATATCTACGTATTCTTACTACAGATGGACTATGTTGGTTAATGTTTGATGACAGCCATTTTCCATTTTTATAATGTTGTACTTTGTAGTGCAACGTAGGATCTGGATTTTAGCATCAGATTAAATCAGGCTGTCCACCTAGTCCAATAATGTAGTTTTGACCAGTGATTGCTCTCCAGAATCTCAGCATAATTCTTTCCCTTATCAGCTTATAAGTAGTTAACTAAAGATTACATATAAATTTTCTGCATGTAATGCTTATATTTACAACTATAGTCCTTTCAGGTAAAAGTAACATATTGTATCAAGGAAGCACATGGGTAAACTATATTTGCAAATACAAAATTCTGATTCTGAATATCCAATTTACTTTGCAATGTTAATTACAGTTTTAATAATGTCATAGTAAATGTAAAGAACAACCATCATGATTCACTGAATTATGCAACAGTGAGTCTATCATTTTTAGATTTTCTGAGAGCTTTTACTCTGTTACAGGGTCCTTAGATAGCCTGATATATTACCATCCTAAATGTACTTTTAAAATGTGTTTCTTATCACCATTTGACTAGCGACATATATTGTATCCTTTCTGGCAAGAAAAGCTGCAGCAGCTTGAATGATGAACAATTCAACCTGCCTTTTTTCTTTGATCAGTGTTGCCTGGAATAATGCAGTTAGTGGCACTTTGTGGCACTTTGCAAGGGACTCAGGTACAAAAGAAATCTCCCAAAAAACCAAGGCAACTCAAAACAACAGCTGGAATGAACAAGAACAATTCCACATCACTGGGCCACAGTCATTTCCCACACACTACATTAGTTTTCTTAGGATGAACATATGACCCACCTGCAAAATGAGAGATAAAAATGAGCGACCTCAAATTTTTCTTATAGTTTGCTAAGTGATAGCGGTTGCCCACTAAGGGAGGCAAGTTCGTGCACTGCAAGACCTTGAGTATCTGTTTAGAAATTCTTTTCTTACACTGTATTATATTTTATTAAAGTAAGCCTCAGCCCTCAAAATAGATAGATATGAAAGCTATCCAGGTACATATTTACAGCATGACTACTGCATCAGGGGTGGGTGGGTTCCAACTTACCTCGCTGCCGGTTCGCTCCCTCCCGCGCCGCGTGGACGCGCCGCGTGGGTGGCACGTGCTTTGCGCGCGCGCATGCGCAGTAACAAAAAAAAAATTTAAAAGCCAAAAAAAAAGATGGCGACCGCATGCACAGTGCTGGAAGTTGGCTTCTGTGCATGCTCAGAAGGAAAAAAAAATGCAAAACAAATTCAAAAAAAAAAGATGGCGGCCCCCACAGACCGGCACCGACCGATCCGGTTCGGTGACATCATCGTGACGTCACCAGCAGGCCGCTACCGGTTCGGGAGAACCGGTCCGAACCGGGAGGAACCCACCCCTGTACTGCATGTTACATGAAGATGGGGCACCACATTTTCAATTTGAGCAGCACTCCTTTTACAAATGACATCTTCTCTGCACTTCTTTTTTACACTAATTCCCAAACAGGTATGGTATTCATTTTGCCTCTTTTTTCTTCTTTCCCTGTACTTTACCTTTTACTTCCCTTTTACTTTAGTTTTTCTGGTACTAGTACTGTCATGTTTTTTAAATGATTCTGTAATCTGATGTTGTACACCAAAGACACTCAGACAAAAATATTACTATTAGCATTTAATTTTAGTATTCTGAATAACTATTAATTTTTTAAATTTTATAATGCAAGCAACAATGCACCCATATAACATCAGCATTCTCAGAAATTAGTTTTCTTGTTCCATGTAATTTCTGAATAGGGCACCAACAAGTGATATTGCTAAGCTTTATCTATATTGATATTTTGGATCCCTGCGGCATTGTATAGTTTTATGAAATATAGAATGAATGTTTTATTGTTTGATTTTCTATCATAGCCCACAGGGTTCTCTTTCATTTTGTTTTGATCTGAAATAGTTTGTAGGGCATTGTTTTAGTAGCATTTATTTACATAAAATTATTAATTTGTTTCCTGTTCCCTGAGACAGATAGAAAAATAAACACCGAATATATTTTTTGTCTCTTGAATGTGACAGTGACAAATCTTGATAATTATTTGATACAGTGGTACTATGTTATAAATTTTTCTTTTGTAAATGATCATTTCTCCCGTGATATTCATATAAATGTAGCTGTAGCGTACAGATGTTTATTAAACTTAAAATATATTTCCTCTCAAAGCCATTACCTTGATCTAGCATATGTTACATAACAGAGCTGCATAAAAATCTTTCCTGCATGTAGCTGATAAAGAACATTATCAACAAAGAGTCTCATTGAGATGTTTATTTTGGCTACATAAAAAGAATTCATTTTTAGATATGCATGGGAATTAACTTCTCAGTCCAGACCTAACAGCTACTCTGGCATGACAAATGGTGACATTTTTACTTAAAATGAAAGTTGAAGCCCAGCACTCAAAAGTCTAGTGAACTCATTCTCATTTTAGCAGTATTTGCCCATCAAATAATTGTTTGAGCTCTTATTTCAAAATGTAATGCTGTTTAGCTCAAATAAAAAAGAAAAAAAACTTTTATGTAAACTGCATCAAAGACTTCGCAACATCTGGAAGAAATTAACTAAAGCATTTAGCCTGAATGTTAAGGACCATTATCTGTATACTGATAAGCAGAAAAATAAACAGAGATAGAAATGGTCCTCTCCAAGTTAAGCCTACATTTCCCTACTCAATAAACTATTAAAAAGACCCACATCCTGGCACATTTTGAGAACAGAGTTTGCTTAATCTCATTTCAGTTTAGCCTAAAGATCATTGAAAGTTGAAAGGAGGTGGAAGAAATCCAGGCGCTCTCTGTTCCAGTGTGTGTGTTGTTTGTTTTTAATGACAAGACCTTCCAACTCTCTGATGTAGACTGCTAAAAAATAACCCTGCCCAGAAATGTTCTCCTGTCTTAATTTTTTTTTTAAAGCAAAGGCATACCAACAAGACAACTAAATGCTATTTTGAAAAGGTACTGTAGACAATAGTTAGGTAAGTAGACAGACAGACAAAGATTTGTAGCCTTTTGATTTGTGTGTGTGTGTGCTAATTATAGAGTGCTCTTATTGTAAATAATAGTTTTGATGGGCATAGATATATATGGGCTACCTTTATGTGACAGAATAAACCGGAATAAAAGATAGCCCACAACTATTTATTTAATTTATAAAACCATCACTGTCACATCAGAACAAGCTTGTCTATTATCTGGGTCCAGTATCTGGAAGACTGGGTCCAGTCTTCATGATTATATGAAATATTAACCACATCGGGCAACCCAAACACCAGGAGAAAGTTCACAAAGAGTTGGCACAGCAACAGAGCAACATAAAAGTTATGTTTAATTCAATGTGTATTTAATCAATCCAATTTGTGCTTAAGCTAAATATGATTAGTCAAGTAGCCATTGATTAGTTGACCATGTTGTACTATGAAAGCATTAGCACACTAAATCCATTCTTTAATCTACACTGTAATAGTGCAACTTTCTATTATGTAAAATTCTGAAATCATAGCATGAGTTGTAGCAAGAAGCTCTACCCCTACCATTACGCCTAAGAAAGTCTATGAGAACTAGAGCATGTGTGTGCAACTTTATACATAAAGTTGTACATGTAAAAATCTCCTCAGTACAAATACTGTTTTGCATATAAAGGCATTATCTCATAGGTATCATAGGTATGTTCTTGGTACTGATACTTAGTCATGTGTAGTGAGATGATAGCACATAATTATTTCTTCTGTCTCTTTCATTGATTTCATCAGAAATACTCTCATCAGAAAATGATGGAGTAAGACTGCTTAAAGCAGTGTCACAATACCAACCCAACCGTCCTCCTTTTGTGTCACGACATCACATATATTGTATATCCCAAAAGGGGAACCTTCTAATAAAAAGAGCAAGCTCCTGCAAACACAGCTCCATTAGATACCAAAATATTTTAATAACATCTGCAATATTTTATATAGGACTTTGATATATTCAAGCACTTCACTCTCAATATGATTCACACATCAATCTATGTTATGGTTTATTTTAATTATTATTAGTTGAATAAGCATGAGGACTAGGTTGATGCATTGCATTAAGCAAAATATTATGGTTTATAAGCCCTACACTAAGTCAAAATCATATGGTAGCCTCCTGCAGCCATTATTGTGATTCTTTGCAACAGTAATATAAGGCAACATTTATTTTTCTTGTATGTACCTCAGATCATGGAATGAGACTAAAAAAACAGCAGATTGACTAAATCTGTAACAAACAGTGAAAACTAATTTATGTGGATGCTAGAGAGATTATTACTTGTCATTTTCCCAAACTTTTCAGGGTTCAGATAAATAACAATAGCAATAGCAATAACATTTAGACTTATATACCGCTTTATAGTGCTTTACAGCCCTCTCTAAGCGGTTCACAGAGTCAGCATATTGCCCCCAACAATCTGGGTCCTCATTTTACCCACCTCGGAAGGATGGAAGGCTGAGTCAACCTTGAGCCGGTGAGATTTGAACCGTTGAACTGCAGCTAGCAGTCAGCTGAAGTAGCCTGCAGTACTGCACTCTAACCACTGCGCCACCTCGGCTCTTCTAACAAAGATATTATTGCTTGTGCAAATAGCATTGTAACCCTATTCCTTCTGTCCTTGTTTGTATTAGTGAATTATGGCACATGACTAGCTTGAAAAAAATAAATAAATAGCAATTATTTTCCAATTCACAAGTTTCCCTATCATCCTGAATCAATTCACGACTGTAGCATGCAACCAAATTTGTACCTCACTTATACGTTATTAAGAGTTGTATACAATAAACATCAGCAAAACAATAGCAATTAAATGGTAGATCTTTCAACATTTATAATATCAGGGCTTATCTCAGGAACTAAGAAAATAATCCCTTTATAACGATATAATGGAAAAGTTACTGAAAAATCAAATGTACAGCTGTCAGTTGCTATTGCATCTTTAAGCATTTTGACACATAGCATTTCACACATTTAGGCATATGACAATTCACACTGTTTAATTCTAAAGCTTTAGGAACAGAGTTTAACAACTGTTTTAGAGTGTGTACCTCTATCTTTACAACAAAATAATGAGTACATGTTTGAGGGTAAAAGTTAAATTGAGTAGATTTCAGAGGGAAGTTAGAAGTTTGATACCAGGGAAATTGTAATATAACATATATAATGTCTTTTTTAACCTGCCATGTTTTATCATTTTGTATAAAGAACTCAGTGATCAACAATTTTGTTTTCTTGAACTCTACAAACAACAAGAGGTTAGCCCAATTCTTACTTTCACCCCATTTTCACACATTGCACAGCTCTCTTAGCATCTAAAATTGTCACTTCTGATGAATGGAGGGAACCCATTTCTTTGACAAGTCCTTGTTCAGAATCAGGAAGCCATCCTCCCCAAGTTATTGACTTTGATCCTTGGCTGGTACTGATGCCATATAGAAAATATACTTCTGAAGATTTAAAATTAACTTATATTTTCCTGTTTCACACACCACACCATCAATATGATTTATGTTCCTGTCAATTCTTGAAATATTTTATGGTGCCAAACCTTGTAACATTCTTATCATTGCAGGAATTCTTTTAAAAGAACAACAACTGAACGGAAATACAATAGATGTTCAGTGTTTCATGTCATTTCTCTTCCCATAAATTTATGCATAATTATGAAGGAAAACATTTGATACAGCATGCATTTTATTTTATTTTTCTTTAAAAGCCATATGGTTAGATCTTGGTCACTTGGGCTGGAGTGATATCCCAAAGCAATGATTCAACCATGGAAAGTGTTTTCACAGGAAGTCCATTTACTGTAAATGCAGACATTACTCATATAAGTGATACATGTACTTGACACTTTTAAATGCATTGCTCAACAAAGGTTATTTTTGAAGAAAATCTAATACGCTGAAAGACGAATTAAATTTATTGTAGGTAAGAATCAAGAATACATCTGATTTTTGTGCACTGTCAAAATTAAGATGACACTTTTTTCCCCCCATTTTTGGAAGCACGTCTCTACAATTATGTTTTAATCCATTATTAATAGACAATAAGCCTATTTCAGTAATTTGCGAAATGTAAGTGATTTGTCTGTCATGCTTAACTTCTTCACATTCAGGTCACAGAAAATCCAACAATATTATAGACCTCACCTTGTTCTCTGCCTAAATTCTTCATCTTACAAAGGAATGAGTTTTACAGTCTTCCAATTTATCAGTGCCAGATGGGATCTATAGAATGAACCAAAGATTAGCACAATAGCCAGTGATGGTAAACGTATCTAAGGTAACATGCCTTTGTGTTAATATGCTAGCATTCACCGAACTGCACACTTTCCTTTTGTGATTTCAGAGCACACAGAAGAGCATTCTCTGAAGCCACTTTAAGAATGAAGGCAGGCCTTGTGCAATCTGGGGCAGCTTGAACAGGCTTCAGGGGCCTGTCAAAAAAAAGAGGATACTGCCTGAAGTAAGCAGCATATGTTAGATCTTGGGGAGCGCTGAGCCAAGGAGGCAACCATACCTTGGGAAACTGCAAGGTGGCCTTTTTGAGTGGCAGTGGTGGCACTAGGGCAGAAGTTGATGCCCAGGCCTCTATATCTATGCCAGCCTTGGTGCTACCACCAAATGTCACTATTTAGAGTGGCCTAGATTGGGGGCAAGGTTGTTTCTGTTTTGTTCAGTCTCTCTCCCTCTCTCCGTGTGTGTGTGTGTGTGTGTATGAGAGAGAGAGAGAGAGAGAGAGAGAGAGAGAGAGAGAGAACGAACAAAAGAGAGAGAGAGAGGTCAGCAAAATCAAGTTAAGCATTTTCTGACTTTTGACACAACGCCAAAAGGCTTGACATCATTGACACAGGCTCTTTGTCAGGGGTGTCAAAGTCACAGCCCGCAGGCTGGATGCATCACGCACTGGCCATGTCCACCCCCGGTTTAGCAAAAGGGAAAAAAGTTGCGATACGTCATGTGACGACATGACGCCACGAGTTTGACACTCCTGCTCTATGTCCTTGTCTATGAAACAAAAAAGAAAAACAAAACCAAACTGCATTGATTTGGAAGTCTATTTTATTATGCAATGCTAGAAAATATTGTACCATATGTTCATTACTTTTGTATAGAGCAATCAGCATGTATTTAAATATAAACTTTGCTGGTTGCTCACAAGTTTATCACATTGGGTTGCAAATATTTTAATCACTAGAGAGGTGAGTGAACAAATATAAAAGTCTCTGCTTCCAGGTCATCCAAATGACTAAAGACCAGATATGGTAGCTCCAGCCCTAGTAAAGCAGGCTTAAATAAGAGAAATACAATATTTCAGACATATGGCTGAAAAGAGAGGGAGCCTATGCCTTTGTATTAAAATATGGATTGTCTTAATTCTAACCAAAAGAAACAAACTGATTTCATATATCTGTTTGTAACAATGGTTCATTTCCTAAACCACAGTAAGTTGAATTTATCCTGTAAGAAAATCTATCAAGAAGCAAATGAAACAGTATAGTATATCGGCTATACTTTTCAAAAGGGATCATGGAGTTGACTGGGTGATTTTGGCTAATTATTGTCTCTCAGCCAAATCCCACTTCAAAGGATTATTAAGATTAATAATGGGAGACCCAATTGATACCACATGGAAAAAATGGAATATACTGTATTTTTCGGAGTATAAGACGCACTTCCCCCCCCCAAAAGAGGGTGAAAATGTTGGTGTGTCTTATACACCGAATACAGCCATTTTTGGCCTCCTGAAGCCCCGCCCCATGTGAAAACGGGTGCGCAGAGGGTTTGGGAGTTCTGCAGAGTGCTCCTGGGGGCTGGGGGAGGGCAAAAATGTCCCCATTTTTGCAAAAAATGGGTGAAAAATGGCCCGTTTTTCACAAAAATGGGGTACGCAGAGGGTTTGGGAGGTCTGCAGAGTGCTCCTGGGGGCTGGGGGAGGACAAAAACAAAAAAAATGGCCCATTTTTCACAAACAGGGTGCACAGAGGGTTTGGGACGTGCTCCTGGGGGCTGGGGGAGGGCAAAAACTTTTTTTCCTTACTTACCTCTTCGAAATCTTGGTGCGTCTTATACACCGGTGCGTCTTATAGTCCGAAAAATATGGTAAATATAAGGTGGTTGAAATACAGAAACTCAAGAGTCAAAAAATTCAGACAGCTTGGGTTAAAGATTAGTTTGAGGCAGTAGCTAACACATGATATGTGAGCATGAGTTTTAATACCACTGATATTTCAGTTACAAGTTACAGTTAAACACAAGTGGAAACCAAAAATAAGCTTCTTAAGAAGTTCAACTGAACAACTTTTAAGAGTTCAAAAGTCTAATGTACACATATTTGGGAAGCCTTGATAGTTGTGATAATACTTTGGCCTCAAACACTTTTAGTCCACCAAGTACATAATTGGTGTACATCCTATCATGTGAAAAAGTTAGGATGGCAGCTACATTATTAACCTTCTCTTTTAGATACTGATTTTTGGGGGTCTTTTCAGTTTGTTTTAATAAATACATAGAACCATTATAATAAAAATAAGTATAAAGGGAAAAAATCACGGATGTACATTTTAAAAATAACGGCTTCAGAATATTTGCATTCCCTTACCTACATTTTGCTGTATTCTAAATAACTCAAACATATCCTTATGCTTTCTTTTCCTGTGCATTTGAAAAGAACAAGCACAGCTGGCAAATTAACTATACAAACTCTAAAGGTCTTATTGATATCTCATTTTTTTTAAAAAAATAAGATATTAATTGCTATTTTTCTGTTTAGTAACTTCTAGTGCTGCTAAACAAAATATTTTAGCCTAATAAATTGTGGAATAGGTAATGTAAAAACTTCTCCAGTCAAACTCAACATCTGTTGGCTATGTAGATACATTTATTACATTTTATTACCAGTGGTTATTTTTAATTTACCAATCTAATTTATAGCCCTTGTGATCTTCTACCTAAGTGTTAATCAGATGGTTGAAAACACCTTATTGGTAGAAAATATATTGTATAGATGTAAACATTACAATAAACTGTATTTTGTTTTAAGTACAGCTTTCCTGAAAAAAAGCATAAAGAACAAGTTATTTAAAATATTAAATTCTGGGTTTTGGGTCCTAGAGATGTAGCTTACAATGTAACTACAGTTGACAATATATATTGTATTCTTTTAGCTTGTGTTTATTGTTGGTCCTCCTCTTTTAATTTAAAACATTGTTGTTTTGTTCTTGACTGACTACTTAACTTTCACCTCTTCCTCCTTTTCCTCCTCACTCTCTGATTATTATTATTTTAAAAAATTGAACTGTGGCATAATGTGATATGTGTTGTCTGACTTAAAATAATGCACTCCAAAAATTCTACATCAGGCCTATAGAAAAGCTAAATCTGATTTAATACAAAGTGACATTCAATTAACATTACATTAAATTAATTTAACATGAATGCTCTCAATGCGTTCAATAATTTTCCTTTTTATCACATTAAAATGTCAATGTGGTAGCTTCATATCACATATGCCAGTGATCCAAGAAGCAGTTAAGGCTCTTAGGGACTACGGGAAGTTGTAGGGCATGTTTCTATATCCCGGAGCTACATGTTCTCCATAAATTACTTCAGAAGAAGACAGGAGAAGTAGTGTACGACGCTATGGTGAGCTACACCAAATATATCAGGTAGGATTAATTCAACTTGCTAAATAAAACTTGTCTTTCCTAATTCACAGGTTCAATTGATACAATGCACTGCATAATATTCAGATTTATGATTGAAGACTGCGAACCTTCCAAGAATTAAGTAGAAGCTTAGGGCATATATAATGAAGCCCTGAAGTTTTTTCTTATTAATCTGCCAGTTCATTTGTAAACTTGACTGAATAGATTTATTGAAATGTGCAGACTCATGAAACTTATCTAATTCAGAGGTTTTCTTTTAGATATTGGTTTTGGTACAATTTCAGCAAAATCCTAAATCCCTACTCCCCATTACTTTGAGCTCTTGTGGTTTTCTTTGACAATGCTGAAGTTTCTACTGAAGCAATGTTTGTCTTTCAAACCTCTGTGGCATTCCATTACAGACACTTGCTGCTGATAATTACAGGCTTGTCTCCTAACCACTTCCTCTGTTTTATGTGAAGACAAGAAAGATTCCATCATTTGATAACAAACTACCTGTAGTATGGAAACAAGGCACGCAAGACCCTACTGGTAATTATATACCTTTGTGTTTACAAAAAGGACCAGTTTGAATAATGTCCCCTTTCTTTCTCTTCCTCTTTTTCTTTGCCTGAAATAACATAATATGTAAGATTTAATGTGTTTTGCTGATCTTTAGAAGTCACTTCCCTGGCTCATGTTGAATAATTAAATTCAGGCTATGCTATTTTTTCTAAAGTTAATACTTCCTCAACTGGAGATTGAAAATCAAACAAAACCCAACAAAAAGGATTTATTTTTGTCAAACTCTTAGACAGCAGCTATGTTTAACCAAAAACAATGCCGTGCTCGCTGTATAATTAGCATTCAGAAACAAAATTTTTGAGGATGAAAGTCCTATTTTTTCATACATTCAAAATAGATACACTTTGGAGAAAAGACGTTTGGAAGAAATTAATACACCCGAAAAAGAATCACATGTTTTTTGTCCAGTTAGTAAGAGAAAGCTGTTACAAGATGACCATATAATGGTTATGTTTGGTCAGTGTCTGATTTGTATGGAATAGTTGGTAGAACAAAACTTCGCTCTATCACGCTCTATCACCAAGACTTGCAACAAAAGTCAAAGATAATAAAAAAAGCTTCTTCCAACACATAATTTACAAGAAAAAAATCAAGGAAACAGTTGGCCCACTAAAGAGAGAAGACGGCAAAGAAGTAACAGTCAACACAGAGAAAGCAGAGCTGCTTAACTCATTCTTTGCATCGGTCTTCACTCAAAAAGAAACTGCAGCCCAACTAACCAGAAACACAACTGTAAAAAACAGACTGGAAACAAAAGTCAACATAAGCAAAAAAACAGTAAGAGAACACCTGTCTGAATACAAATCATCAAAACCAAATGGATT
>QLTV01001465.1:2052847-2069154 GCA_003457575.1 Thermophis baileyi
AAGACTGGGTGCTACCTAACAAAATGAAATTGAGTGTAGAGAAAAGTAAGGTTTTACACTTAGGAAAGAAATGTACAGGTACAGATTGGGTGAAACTTGGCTCAATAGTAGAACTGCGAGAGGGACAATCATTTAATATGAGCCAGCAGTGTGTGGCAGCTGCCAAAAAAGCCAATACAATCCTAAGCTGCATTAATAGAGGGATACAATCTAGGACTAGGGAGGTACTAATACCACTCTATAAAGCCTTAGTTAGACCACACCTAGATTACTGCATCCAGTTTTGGTCATCACACTACAAAAAAGACGTTGAGACTCTAGAGAAAGTGCAGAGGAGAGCAACCAGGATGATTAGGGGTCTGGAAACGATAACATACGAAGAGCGGTGGCAAAAACTGGGCATGGTTAGTCTAGCAAAGAGAAGGACCAGGGGAGACATGATAGCAGTGTTCCAATACTTGAAGGGCTACCACAGAGAGGAGGGGGTCAGGCTGTTTTCCAAGGCACCAGAAGGCCAGACAAGGAATAATGAATGGAAACTGACCAAGGAGAGATTCAACCTGGAGATAAGGAGAAACTTTCTGACAGTGAGAACGATCAACCAGTGGAACAGCTTGCCTTCAGAGGTTGTGAGAGCTCCAACACTTGAGACTTTCAAGAGGAGATTGGACTGCCATTTGTCTGAAATGGTGTAGGGACTCCTGCTTGAGCGGGGGGTTGGACTAGATGACCTACAAGGTCCCTTCCAACTCTATTAATCTGTAATCTGTAAAACCATTGCCTTCTTGCCTTAATTTATGTTGAATATTATTTTGCCCAGATTCTGATTACCTAATTAACCACTTTTTAAAAATGTGATACTAACTCTATGAAAATATATTCTACATCCTCAACTGCTCCTTTAGAACTATTCTGATTAAAGCTGTAAATTCCCATTTTAGGGGATTAATTACTGAATAAACATGAAACAGTTGCCTGTGCAACTGAATCTATTTTTTGATGTAGCTTCAAATAACAAAGACTTCACCAGATTGCTTTTCCAACTTCCTCTACTTTTTTCTTGGTCTACCCAGACTGAATTACACATGATCATATATAAAGGAACCACTAGGATAAGGAAGCAGGAAAATATGTTTTTCTGTATTTTTTCCAACAGTTGTCCTTTCATTTCATTATCAGGATTTACCTTCTGATTTTTTCCCCCAAACAAAACTAGAATTTCAGGGAAATTCACATAACTATAATGTGAAGTTAATGATTTTATAATTTTTTTCAGGCAGCCAACAGGTATATGTAAATAAGGGGTGGGTTCCAGTTTTTGTTGCTGCCGGTTCGCTCAGTGGCATGCCGCGTGGGTGCGCGCTTTGCACATGCGCAGTGCTAAAACAAAGCTTCTGCGCATGCGCAGAAGCGAAAAACAAGATGGCGGCGCCTCTGGAGCCACCGAAAGAACCAGCTCGGGGGCATGGCCAGGCTGCCGTTACTGCCGGTTTGGAGAACCAGCCCCTATTTTTACTCCCAGTTCTATAGTACCGGTCCGAACCGGCAGGAACCCACCTCTGGTGTAAATGCTTCCCAGGCTTCATTTAAATTCCAAGAGAACTACATGTTCAACTATGGTAAAATACTGCCATACACTATATAAAAATCAATGGGAACCTACTTGGAACTTTGTTTAACAAAGGATGAAAAAGTTCCATATGAGAATGGATAGGTTATTTGTGTGTGTGTGTGTGTCTGTGTGTGTGTGTGTGTGTGTGTGTGTCTGTGTGTGTCTGTGTGTGTCTGTGTCTGTGTCTCTGTCTGTGTCTGTGTGTGTCTTCAAGTCAGTCTTGAGTCCTGGCAACTGCCTAGACTAGTCCTGCAGTTTTCTTGGTAAGATTTCAGAAGTGGCTCGCCATTACTTCCTTCTTTTTCTTCATAGGGCTGAGAGAGAATGACGGGCCCAAAGTCATGCAACTGGTTTCATGTCTAAGGCAGAATTAGAACTCATAGCCTCCCAGCTTCTAGCCTGGTGCCTTAATCACTGAAAACTATTCCAAATAAAATACGGCCAAAGTACAATAATTTTTCTAATATTACTGAATGTGCTCCTTCTCATAAGTTACTAAAGCAGGAAACTTGCATACAAATGTTTTTCAAAGTACTATATTAATAAAAACTCATCTAGAGAGAAGTCACTACTATTTTTACATTTTACTCCTAATTGTTCAAAATGTTGTTTCAATTACAATATATACCTAGCAATGGTTTACTAAAAGCTTCCCAGTAAATTTTGCAAACTGAGCTCCTTTTAAAGTATTCTTAAAATCCTGATATACTTGCTTTTAAAAGCATTTTGCTGTATAATTACTATTCTAGACGTATGTTGTTTCTTTTGGTCCTGTTAAGTGGGATGAGATTTTATAAAGTTTCAGGAGGATTATTTTCCTGCCTGTTGAATGGCACTCAAAAATCTCCTCGTTAATGCAAGAATTTTTAGCTAATGGGACGATTGCTGTGTTTGCTCTTGTTTTAGTTTCTCTTTGAAATTGTATTCCCGTAGTAATGGTGATATTTCTAAAGCCTAATAATGTATGGCAGAAGTATTTTGAAAATATTCCTCCTCACCTGCCCCCAAGCTGAAGCTTTTAAGTTGATATAAAATGGGTTTAGGTCAATTGCACCAAAGCTGACATGCTGTTTTAAATGATCCGACTCCAAGATTTTTCCATTTTGATATAGCACCTTATGTACAGAAGCAATTACTGTCTTCCTCATGTACTCAGTTTGTTTTCAGAATTTGCTAATTTATCACACAATTCAAATCATTATGAGTTTGGTTTTGCTTAGATAAGGAATTTAACTATCCAGCCTTGCTTTATCTAACTATGCATGAAAACTGAGCAACCTCATAGATCAGGGCTGTCAAACTCCCGGCCTGATGCGTCACATGCTGGCCACGCCCACGCCCAGTTTAGTGAAGGGGGGGGGAAGTCCCAATACATCACGTGATGCCACCATGACGGACGTGAGTTTGACACCCCTGTCATAGATTACTCAATTTACACTTCCGACTAGTGACTGAACAAGGGATAGAAAAGGAGGTGTCTGTGAGCACTAACATATCCCAAGATAACTACCAGGTTCCTGATCTCATCTAGTTTTGTTTTGTTTTGGATTTTTGCTAGTTCTTTTATTTAGAGTTCTTTTATTTATGTAGAGAACAAACCCAAGAGCCTCTTGAATTATATTTGCAGCAATTCCTGGGATGTGAATGAGTTTCTTGGGGGAGGCAAAGTGGTAAGATTTGTGTACTGGGAGAGGGCTGTTTTTGTAACTGGCCATGCTCACCCTAGCAACAATATTGTCTATAGCAAGTGTCCCATTGTAGTTAATTTTATCACTGTACCCTAAGATAATCTAAAAATGTGCTGAACCCTTAAAAATACGTGATCTGCCTCAGTTGTGTAAAAAACAATTACAGAAGCCATAACCATTTTATCAACTAAACTGATAAAGTAAGTTATATACGACCATCATATATAACAATGGAATATAGCAGGTGAAATTAATGCACTGATCTCTCTTAAATTTTATTCTATTAAGACCTAGCTCTTTGAAGAAGGCTCTAATATTAAGAAATATGGAAGGAAAAGAAAGAAAAAGACAACGAGCAGCATTGGATGAACTTAGTTATAGGAACGATAAGTTTACTGAAGACTTGAAAGACCAGATAAGGGACAGATAATAATGGAGACGATCTATAGATGTAATCACTAACAATAGATTATTGTGTCTTGATACATAACACTTATTTTGTGCAGACACTTTTCAACTTTGCAATCATTAAAAAGTTTGTTACTTTCTTAATCAGACTTCTGTATGCAGACTTATATATGGTTTTGTAGTTGGTTCTGATATATTGGGAGACAAAATACACTAAACAAACCAGTTCATATATAAATCCATGTCAAGCTCCAAATTTTTGCATTGTTTATCTATGGATGCTAAGTATGCACTCAAGTCTTTTACTGAGCTAGCAATTCTCTGGACTACAGCCTATATTATCATAATATTTGATTTGAAAAGAACCTTGTTTACAGTGTTATGTATGGCTTTTGAAAACAAGCAGCATAATAGCATTCTAGTTTTAGTATTGAACTGCATCTTCCACAAATAAATCAAGATTGCTCCCAGAAAGCATATGTTATGAATCAGTAAAAAGGTATATGCAGACTTGCAACAGCCACAGGTCTTAATACACATTTATGATCAAATGCAAGTGAAATAAATCGGACAGGTTTATGAATGCATAAACTGCATTTTGGCTCAGAATTTCCAAGCAAAAACATATTTAGAGAGTGAACGTAAATGGTTGAAAACAGCAGAGAAACATTATATTCTATATATAAAAATGCACTAGAAATAACTAGCAATCTTTTTCTAGAAAAGGCATCTAAAATTAGAACTTTGTCTATACGTATGATCAAACTCTTCTGTGTTATCCTAATTTATATTCTAGTTGATATCAACACATCTTACTCATCACTTTTTTTCTTAGATACATAACGTCTTTTAATCAGTTTCCAATTATACAATTGCTGATCCTATGTCTTAAATCAAAAAACTCTTGATTCAATTCTATTTCTAATAGGCAATTTCTTTTTTAAGCTGCTACTTAAAATAGTATAAATGTAGTCCTTGATTTACAATAATTTAATGACTGTTCAACAAGTGTTGTTTTTCCGGTGAGACAGGTCTATCAGGGCAACCTGGTCTACCCAATTATGGGATGGAGCATACTGCTTCCGCTTTCGCCTTTCAGCCCCAATCCAGGAGCCTTCGCAGGCAGTCGCTTTCACAACCAATTATTTTTGTGTTGAACTTATGTTTTACCGACAAAGAAAATAAAGGGAGACTAGTATAGATCTATTTCAAGCTATTTAGCTCTCGTCAGCTAGCCATACCCTTCTGGGATTTGAACCCAGGCTGCTTGCATATTAGGTAGATGTATTAACCTCTAAGCCATGCGCTCTCCTTGCTTTGTCGGCTATACCAGGGGAGAGATTAAGTGTTTTTTCCGGTGAGACCGGTCTAAAGCGAGGAGAGCCCGTGGCTTAGAGGTTAATACATCTACCTAATATGTAAGTAGCCCAGGTTCCAATCCCAGAAGGGTATGACTAGCTGATGAGAGCTAAATAGCTTGAAATAGATCTATACTAGTCTCCCTTTATTTTCTTTGTCGGTAAAATATAAATTCAACACAAAGTTACAACATCACAGAAAAAAGTTACTTACAACCAATCTTCACACTTATGACCAATATAGCATCCCCACAGTGATGTGATCAAAATTTGGGCACCTGGTAGCCAGCATGTATTTACAACAGTTTCCAACCAGCTTGGAAGCAAAATCCATGGCAAAAGCTAGATTCACTTAATGATCATGTGATTCACTTAACCACCATGGGGAAAAGGTCATAAAATGAGGTGTGACTCACTTAACAATGGAAATTCTGGTCCCAATTGTGGTCATAATTCGAGAATTATCTGTATTTTATCTTCTCACCTGCCAAGTAAATATCGTCCTGAATTGAATGTTAAATTCTTAAAAAGTTCGCAGGTTAAGGAGAATGGAAACTACCTGCCCATATACAGTATTTTAAGAAGACAAGATTGGATAGTTTTGATGCTATATGTATAAATGACCTATCATTCTTTATCTTCAGTATATCGTTTAAATTAGTATACCAACATATGTCCCAAAATTAAATGCTGCCGAGACTTCCATTTATATAATAGACAAACTTGTATATATGCATACAATGTGAACAGACAACAGAAAAGGAATAATTTCACAAAGGGATGAAGTTTCCAAAGCAATTTAGATATATCATCATACTGTATGTCCATCCACTAAGCCATTGAGGTTGCAAGATCTGTTAGCTATCCAAAGAACTCAAACGATTGCTGTTGTTATCAGCAATTTTGTACTTTATGATGATCTTTCCAATGCATTATTTCTACAAAGTCAACAAAGTACATCAAACTATTATTCATTTCTATTATTTTCATGATCAACAAATGAATGATTTGTAATTGAAATAAAAGAGATTATCTGAGACAGGGTTAGAATCTTTCTAAATTCTAAATTCTAGAATTTAGAATCACCTAAATACTAGATAGACATAAATGCTTTAATAGCACTTCAGCCTTCTGTAACAGTAAAAAAAAAAAAAAAGGAAATAGAAGAAGAAAGAAGTCATTTCTTTGGCCTGTACTGAACTTCACAACTTTATAAACACAAATAGTCCTATGATCCCTAGTTTTATAACATTTTTGTGTCATTAGTAATCTATTATCTTTCCAAGAATTGTCTGCAAAGGCTTGGGGGGAAATGAGGCCACTTCAAATCCATCTTTGTCTGTATATAAGCAAGTTAATTTTTTTTTAAAAAAAACTACTGCATAGAGATATGACTTTAAAAATGTTAGGTTTCCTCCAGTCATACAAGGAAGAAAGCTTTATACTTGTTACATTGTACAGGATTTTGCTAATGGACTAGTAATAGAAGAGGGTGCAAGCAGGAGGTCATGATAATATTTCATAGTAGTTACAAATGTGACAGAACAGACATTAATTATTGTTCAATTTCTACCTAAGATTGCCCATTAGCTTAGGAAACAAATCCCTTCCTCCACAGGGCCATTAGAATAACAGCATAATAACTGTTTTCAAAAGACATTTTGAAACAATATCGTATCATAAAACAGAATGGAATGCCAATCATATTTGTACTTTAAAGCCTGTGATTTCTCGTTTCAGAGCTCATGGTTGGCTGTCTGGTTTTCCAGATGAAAAGCAATGCTCTTCAAAGAATACAGTGCTTTTAAAATTTCCAAGTTCTACATTTCAATTATATTCGAAATACTATTATCTAGTACTCTATCTAAAAAAGGTAAAGGTTTCTGCTGCCCAGTTGTGTCCAACTCGAGCGGGTGATACTCCTGTTTATTAGCCAAGGGAGACAGCTTTCTCCAAGAACGCTTCCCTGGTCATGTGGCCTGCATGACTATACGCCAAGATACACAGAACCAGAGGTGGGTTCCTCCCGGTTCAGACCGGTTCGCCTGAACTGGTAGCAACCCGTTGTGACATCACAGAGCCGGTTCGGTTGGTGCCGGTCCGTGGATGCCGCCATCTTTTTCTTTGTTTTTTGGATTTATTTATTTTTTGGAAAAAAAATGGATTTTTTTTCCTGCGCATGCGCAGAAGCCGAGTTTCTGACACTGCGTATGTGTCACCATCTTGTTTTCGGCTTTTTTGGGGGGGGATTTTTTTTGGATTTTGCGGCACTGCGCATGCGCACGCGTGGCGCGGGAGGAAGCGAACCGGTAGTGAGGTAAATTAGAACCCACCCCTGCATGGAACGCTGTTACCTTCCCACTGAAGTGGCACTTATTTATCTACTTGCATTTATAGGCTTTCAAACTACTAGGCTGGCAAGAGCTTGGGCAAGAACGGAAGCTCACTTTGTCGTGCGGTACTTGGGTCTCGAGATGCCAAACTTCCGGTCGACATGTCCAGTGTCTTATTACTGAACATCTGTTTCAATAGGCTGAACATTAAGTGCATGAAGAGCACTAAACATTATGCAAGGTTGAACAGAGGTAGATATATATGGCATGGGGTATGAAAAATGTCAGATTCTCATAACCTAAAGTACTTGGGAAAAAAGGTGTGTGTCTCTTTTGACTGATTATCTGCCATAAATCAGCAGAGATTCTTAATAACCACACAGATTTTCTCCATAATTATCGTCCCCAGGTTTGACCTTCAAGTCTTCCAACTTTGCACCTTTGTCACTGTGATTGAATCTGTTCATCTGGCTGCTAATTATCCTGTTGCAATTGTAATCTTTTTTTGCTATTTTTACATCAATTTGTAACTTTTTTAAGATCTCCATGATATACCTTTGATTTCTCAAGTGCAGTTTCTAAATGTACCACACTTGTCAACCCTTTGAGACAGGCCAAGTCAGGTAACAGTTATTACAAAAACTACTGGAATTTCACTTTTGTCTCATAGTGAGTCAACTGAATCTTTCAAGACTTAGAGTGTCTTTCTTATGTACCTTCCTTTCCTAGAGATGATATGTCATACAGAGCCATGGTGGCACAGTGGTTAGACTGGAGTATTGCAGGCTACTTCTGTTGACTGCTGGCTGCCAGCAGTTAGGCAGTTCGATTCTCAACGGCTCAAGGTTGACTCAGCCTTCCACCCTTTCCGAAGTCGGTAAAATGACGACCCAGATTGTTGGGGGCAATATGCTGACTCTGTAAACCGCTTAGAGAGGGCTGTAAAGCACTGTGAAGCGGTATATAAGTCTAAGTCCTATTGCTATTTATTGTCTTTTTTATCTGCTAGTGACTTACATGTTTTTTTTTCTTTATTGCTCCCTAGAATTTTTAGCAATAGGCATGCTGGCTAAGAAAGTCTGAGAGAAGAAGACAACTGGAAGGCAACTACCGTAGGCTTGAGCTAAGCTGCCCAATTTTAGGCGTAATTAGATTAGACTAAGTACATGTTCTACAAAATTAAATAATAAAATGCAGACATGTGACAAACATGTTCTCTTTAAGATTTTCATGGCCTGCCATGTGTCATCTTTCTACCTTTGTTTTCTAGCAAATCCCTATCAAGGTATCTACCACCTCATGACTTTCATCTTCAACTGTCCTAAAGAATATTGATCTGTTAAGTAACTCAATCCACTTAACAGTGCTTTTCCTTTTGATGCTATTTCTATCATTGTTGTTAGCCAACTTTTGTTTGCAAAATGATTTCCACAGATCATAAGTTCGTTAATTCAGAATTCAGAAATTGCAACGCAATACAACTCTAGTAAATCTAGAATTGTAATAAAATTAAACTATACATAATTGCATTTGCTGATAGTAATTCTTAGTTTTATCCAGCCACATTCTTTACAGCATTTACACACACTTCACTACAACTGAAAATCACAAGGTCTGATGTCAGGTGTCATTGTGCCTTTAGGTATTTGGAGATATGTCTTACAAATTACAAAAACTTTAGATTTACCGTAATTTGATTCTCTTCCACTACAGATATTTGCTACTCTGCTTACACTTTATACTTTTGATTAGTCTGATTGATTAGAGAGAGAATATATTCTCTCAATGAGAATATATTTGATTTCCTATATATCTATTCCATATCTATTCCATTTGTGCATTATGTGTAAAATTCCAATATACATTTAGCTGACATAGCATCAACTGCTGTTTAAGCTAGGCTTAGCTAATGGACTTCTAATGACAATGGGGTTATATTCAGTAAGTGGTTATTAGGAGAAATATGCCATTTTTTTTAAACCACCCCTTCCCCAAGTGTTTTTTTTTTAAATCCTTCCTTTGATTTAATGACTGTCACTGAATGCAAAACAAACTTGAAGTGTCTGGAATATGCTGTTATCTCTAGCACCAACTCATTAACCTCAGTTCAACCTTACAATTCTCAAAATCCTCACTGCATTTGGGGCCAGGGGTTTAGTAAATTTATAAAAGGCAAAAGGCCAAGGGACTTCCCATAATTTCAGTCAAAGAAGCAGTGTTATTCAGATATCAACCATAAAATTCCCTTTGTGATTGAAAAGCAATGGTCTGAGAGGATCAAAATGTGCTCCAATACTCAAATTATTACTTTATATTTTTAGATTTAAAATATTTAAAATTCCCTTTATATAAAAGTTTGGCAATTAAGATAAATTCCTGTAGTCTTATAAATTGGTTTAGTCTATTTGTGAGATATACCAGACTGAGCATTGCTCAGTCATTTGAAGTCACTTTTTCATATGACTCCTTATATATGCAATTTTTAAGATTTTCTTTACCAAGAGACTTCATACCAGAAAAATCCTTATATAGTTAGATAAAATGAACACTAATAAAACATTCAGAAATTTTTGATTCTCTGGTATTTCCTTCAGAGTATTTTATTTTGTTCTAATAAAATAAATACATTTTCAGAAATATTTCTAAATAAAGGGACAAAGCATTATATCTTGAATTGCTAATGCAAAAGTGTTGGTGCTAACACCCCATCAATGTGGAAACCAGTGTAAGAGAAAAGCAGGCAAAGCTAGGGGGCAGATTTAAATAAGCCATCAGTTTAGATTCCTTGGTTCCCACAAGAGATCCAAGACCAGCCCCCTTTGAATTCCATTAACCCTTATCTAACATCAATTTAGTGCTGACCATTAGTTGACTATATAAAAGACTAGATTCATGTATATAATATAGAATAAATTATATAATATAGAATAAATCTTCTATGATCCAACCTTACGAATGGCCCTGATTCCTTGTACCTGCGTCATATCGGAATTACCAGATATGTCTACTATTTACAGTATTTAAATTTAGTAGCTGCCCAATTTCAATGGACTCTGGGTGATGAATGTAAAAGATAAATTTTTATATAATATATAATTAACGACTCATATTAGATAAACATGTAAGGGATCGCACTGTAGGTCAATGTAATTAGGCTGAAATATATTAAGCAGTAATCCACCATATACAGGGTCCAATTTCAAAGCATTTTTAAAAAATATATCCCTTTTAAGAACACTCAAAGCCAGTCATCACATTTTTTTTTTACATTTAATCACTAACTGATCTGCATATTTTAATGCCGGTTAACTGTTTTTGACCATTTCAGGAATAAAAACACAGCCCTTGAACAAATTCTTTATAATATGTTTATAATACCCTATTTTTTGTATGCAAAATAGAATATTCACTACAAAAACAAACAACTTTACCAAAATAAATTCAATTCCCACTTGGAGAATACAAAAGAATGAGATAAACATTTCCTTAGCTGCGACATATGCAGTTAGGGTTTTTTCCTTCTTCCAGACCATTAGAGCCTGTACCCAGGAGAGAAAGCAAGGTAAATCCAAATTTGCTCTGTTCTCACAGGATTTCCAGATAATCCACATAGCTTAACATTTCAACCTCTCAGCAATAAACCTGCTTTGCTTTATGAAAACTGACTGAAAACAGTAATCAGCTGCTACCAGGCAAACCCTACTGAATTCTTCAGCATCACATTTGCTAAGTGAGAGCAAGATATAAAAGTTTATTTTCTAAGCATCCTCTAAGAATAATTTAGCCCAACAATTTTTACATTAAATGAACCACATTGGTGGCTCAGGTGCGCAGTGAAACTTTTTTTTGTGTGAAAAGCAATTTATATCACTAGATCTTCATAATCATTCAGAGCATACATCAATTCGGTACAAGGTTAAGTTCCACCAGCATTGTTAAGGTGTCAAAGCCATGTCATGAGCACCTTAATTAAGCAGCTAAACCTGGAGTGGTGTATTATGGCTGGCTGTCTCTGTGAATGGTTGCAAACACAACACAATAACAGCATATAAACCCTTGAGGTAAAAGCAATCTGTACAACTCAGACTGATTACTAGATAGTCAGGCAGCTATCTGGAGTTTTGCAACCCCAATATGGTACTCCTAAGAATAAAAGAGTAGCGATTTAATTGAAATAGGTTCTAAAATGCAGCAATTCTAGTGTCTTGTTAATTTGATTTTTTTCTGGCCTACAAATTTTCATCTTGAAATAAACCTGAATAATCAATGCTGTTCTTGTTTGTTTGTTTGTTTATCAAATATTGTATTTTCCATCTCACAAAAAAGTTATTTTGGGTGGCATACAACACTTAATTTTAAAGAGCCAAGAAGTATATACAGTAAAACATTCATTATTAAAAGCTATAAAAACACAAAACCAGGAAATAATGATACTAGCCACAGTAAAGGAACCATTGCAATCTCACCCCAGTTCACTGGGATTCCTAGGCCTGAGGGAATGTTAAGATGTATGGAGCAGATGTCAATAGAAGATTTCATAAGGCGGGCACCACACCAAAGAAGGCCACCTCTTGGAACCCACCAAGTGTAGCTCCCTGACAGACAGGAACTTCAAACTTATACTTTGCAATGTATTTTTTCTTCTTTCCATGTATACCATAAATAAAATAATAAAATAACATAAAGTATAAATGTTTTCTCCTATTACTGTACCAGGGAGTCTGCGAGAGTATTATTCATGTATAGAAGTCAAAGAAATGTCAGATTATAATTTACACAAATAATGCCGGTAAAAGTAGAACATACAAATTAATGCTAGGGAGCAAAGGTATCATGCTGAAGACAGTATTCGAAGATCCAAAACCAAGATAAATTATCTGGTGTGATTAGAATAGGTTAATGTTCCAGATGCAAATGTTTAACAGCTGAATTTATTAGAACCTTATTTCTGAATAAATATTTATTTGTACTTAGGTTTTAATTACTTTGTTGTCCTAAACATCTGGGCTGAAAGCATATCATGCTGATATATTAAAAAGTTTATCTTCAATAAACTTCATACAGCATATTGATATTGTTATAAAAGTCACTTGTACATCAAATGTATATGTATGCATGTTTATACATAAAACTACTCCTTCTCTCCAAAGGACTGACTGTTTATCACATATTTTCATATAACTTGTGTTTAATAACTTAGGGATCACAGCTGGATAGTAACATTTCTCCCCATGAAAATAACAAAAATAACAACTATTCATTCCCCTACCGTAAAATATACATTACAAATAAAGTACTTTATTTTATCCTGATTAATGGAATTACTCTATGATTCATCCATACAACCCAATAAACCATGAAGCTAAAATAAACAATGGGGATGCTTTCTCAATTGTGATGCCTAAAAATTCCTCGCAAATGACAAAACACTGTTGGCAACACATTCAGTAATAGTACTTATTGTGATATAGACATAGACTGTGTCTTTAACTTGCTTGTACAGTGATCCACTCCATGATAAATTCCTAAATAAAGTGCTAATATTCACATTTATGCTAAAATCCAGGATAGATAAGTGCTCTAGATATTTTACAATGTGTCTTGAATCTCCATCTTCCCAAGGTAAAAATACACCAACGATTCTAAGTACACTTATGGTAATTAAGTTCAATTCAACTTAGTTAATTTTTCTGTATAGCTAATATATTTTATGATTATTGTTTTTCAATTCCTTCTGACTCTTCATGGTCCAATGGATATCAGTTTGCCAGGATTGTTGAAGAGCCGAGGTGCGCAGTGGTTAGAGTGCAGTACTGCAGGCTACTTCTGCTGACTGCCGGCTGCCTGCAATTTGGCATTTCGAATCTCACCAGGCTCAAGGTTGACTCAGCCTTCCATCCTTCCAAGGTCAGTAAAATGAGGACCCAGATTGTTGAGGGCATTATGCTGACTCTGCAAACCGCTTAGAGAGAGCTGTACTGAACTGTGAAGCGGTATATAAGTCTAAGTGCTATTCAGTGGTGGGTTTCATTTACCTTTGCTACCGGTTCAAGAATGGGAGCGCGCACGCACGCCCGATGCTTCTGTGCATGCGCAGAATGTCCATGATGACGTCCAGGCGGAAACCCACCACTGGTGCTATTGCTATTGTTAGTCAGTAAAAGCTTATCTGAGTTCCTCTTCTCATATGCTTGCATATCTAGCTATCTTCTATTGGCCACTGTTTATATTGTGTTCTATTTTTCCAAGCAGCAGGTTATTCTTGCTTTTTTTTGTTATGTCTTCAAAATATTTAATCATTAGGTTTATTAATAGTGTTTCCACTGAGCAGTCTGGCTTTACTTCATTTAGCATTCAGTGAATGATTTATTCTTCTTGAAATTCATGATATTTTCAACAAGTTTTTTTTCAGAATAATTCAAAGATATCTATTTTTGTTCATTTATACTTCCTGATGGACCAGCTTCCATAACCATATGTTACAGATAGAAAAACTATAGCCTTGATAATACTTTGTTCTCTGTGTGATATCTCTACACTTTGGTATTTTGTCTTTGTTTCTCTTCCAAGCAGACACCTCTTTATTTCACAGCTGCAGTCAACATCCCTGTGAATTTTGGATCCTAAAAAAATAAAATCTATTGTTACTTCCACAACTTCTTCATTTATTTGTATTGGATTACTGCTTTTAATGTGGACCATTAGTTTGTGCACAACCTTCTATTTCACTTTTAACAAGAGATTCCTTAAAGTCTTCTGTTCACCATCCTGGTGGTATTATTAGCTTATTTCACATTGCTGATCTTTCTCCCATTAACTTCACTTTCACTTTGTTCATTTTGTTTATACTTTAAATAGATAAGGTGATAGCATGCATACTTACTTGACATGCTTTTTCAAAGTGAATCATTTGGTTACTCCCAGGGCTGGGCTTCAAAATTTTTAGCAAGGGGTTCTCTGCCCGGTTGCTGGGTGGGTGTGGCTTAGTCGGCCTCCTGCACCACAGCGGGGAGGCGGGCGTTTTTGCCCTCCCTGGGCTCCAGAGGCTTTCCTCGAGCCTCCAGGAGAGCAAAAATGGCCTCCCCAGGCTCCGGAGGCCCTCTGGAGGGCGGAAACGGGCCCGTTTCCGGCCTTCCCAAACTTTCAGTAGGCCCGTTTTTCGCCCTCCCCGAGCCTCCGCACGCACCCTGCACTTATCTGCATCCAAAACAGGCCACGTAGGGACTCCTGGGAGGGGAGGGCTGGGGTGGGTGGGGCCAGCCAGGAGTGGGATTTGGGGGTTCTTCAAACTGCACAGAACCTCCCGAACCCCTGCGAACCCCCAGCAGCCCACCCCTGGTTACTCCATATTTTGTTCTATCCATTCTGGTTATATATTACAGCAAACATCAGCTACATGCAATAAAATCAGTCATAATAGTAAACGCTTAACTGCAACGCTTATTCCCAATGCAAATAATAACACAAAAAGAGGGATTTTTGTTAGGTGCACACCGAAGAAAGAATTAAATCTCTCCTCTGTACTACTGTAGTCCTAATTATCAATGTTATAAGTAACTATATTTGGGGGGGGATTGCATTGCATTGTAAATCAAGGATATTTTGCATGCTGTAAATAGCTTTTTTTTCAGCATTAAAATGTTTTTAGGTGACATTTCATATTTTTGTGACTTTATTAATTCTATGGATTCAAAATCACACTATACTACATCTTCCTGGTTATTTTTGATTCTGGATTTTTTTTTTCATTTTCTCACCCATGTTCACCACATTAATTACAAAACTTTGTAAATTAATTTGAATAAAGTAAATAGAGTGTTATTGTTTGAATAAAGTGTGTACCACAAAGACTTAATATTATTTTGTTAAGACTGCCTATTCAAAGTATTATAATAGAATATGCTTAAAAAGTCTGAATTTAAGACTATGATTGTATGGAACACTTGTAATAGTTTAAAATCAGTTTATTACTTTTCTTTTTAAGGTCTTGAAAACAGTTAGTTCTGAACTAACTTTTCTTATAAGACTTTCTTTTTTATTTTTTGCAGTTAATTGCAAGCTTGAGCTTTAGAAGTTCATATAATTTCATCATATAATGTGATGAAGGAAAAAAAAGCAGTAATGAAAATGATATGCATAACAAATGTTGCTTTCTCTGTTCCAAGGCTGCTGCCTGCAAAACTTGAACATTTCCACTGGGTGGCTAATAACTGCATTCCTGACAAAGGGAAAACATTTATCTTGTTCAGGAAAATGTACTCAGTTCACTTACTAAGTCACTGTTCTTGCAAGAACTAAAGGTTGATTTATAAACATATGTTCAACAGTTAAAATAATTAAAATCAAAGTTTACCGCTTTTAAAGACATGGTCCTATCAGGCACATGATTTCTGTTGTTTGCATAAATACAAATGACGTTATATTTAGATTTAAATATTAGATAGGATGAATAGAATAAAAAGTTAAAATAAAAATTAAAAACCAAGATAATGGGCAACTTAGGGGTAAGAATCATCTCTATCCTATCAGCCACCCCCCAATATAGCAGCCCTAATGTAATGCCGTTAGGTTATGACTAAAGATGGAATGGAATGGAATGGAATGGAATGGAATGGAATGGAATGGAATGGAATGGAATGGAATGGAATGGAATGGAATGGAATGGAATGGAATGGAATGGAATGGAATAGAATAGAATAGAATAGAATAGAATAGAATAGAATAGAATAGAATAGAATAGAATAGAATAGAATAGAATAGAATAGAATAGAATAGAATAGAATAGAATAGAATAGAATAGAAAATTCTTTATTTGCCAAGTGTGATTGGACACACAAGGAATTTGTCTTTGGTGCATATGCGCTCAGTGTACATAAAAGAAAGGAATCTTCTTTATCTCAGTTGAACC
>QLTV01001465.1:2081242-2095291 GCA_003457575.1 Thermophis baileyi
GGACTCTGGCCCGCCCGCCCGCCCGCCTGCTCGGGGGGGGGGGCGCTTGCGCTGCGCTGCCCCGTTCGGCAGAGAGGAGCTCCTCGCCCGCTTGTGGGCAGCGGTTCAAGCCCCACTTGGAGACCAAAGCGTAGCAGAGTTCCCTGCCCGACCGTCGCTTATGCTGGTTCTTCTTCTGCTGCTGCCGCCGCCGCCGCCGCTGCGGCTTCTTTAGCCGCCCTGGCTTGGCCGGTAAAGGCAGCTGGAGCTCCACCTAAGGTGGGTAGCGCGCTCCTTAGCCCGAATTGCGCGCGGTGGGAAAGGCGTCCAGGCGAAGGCGACTCCGAGGCGACCAGGAATGGTCATTTCATAGTCTGGCTAAGAAGTGTAAAGGAGCCGCCGGATGCCGAGCCCGGAGTAGGAGTGGAAGCTGCACCGACTCCCCGCAGCATCCTTCCCAACTCCCTCTGGAGGCGCGGCGACCCGACAGAAGCACACTCCCCTTCGCGCGGCGACGCCGGCGTGAAAGCGGAGCGAGCCGGCGCGCCGTACTCTCCCTCTGCCTTTCGCCTCCCCCCTCCCGCTCCTACTCCTCCTACTCCCCCCTCCCTCCCGAATGTTGGCCACGAGCTGCGGAGTGAAGCCCCGGCTGAGGCACCTCGCGGTAGTAAAGCAATAAGCGCTCGGCTTCCCCAGGAACACTTGCAAAGCCCGGAGCTGGATTTTTCGGACGAGAGTGGCTCCTCCCTGTTCGTGCCGCCTGCGCACTTCAAGGGTGCAGGATAGGCGGGCGGCGGATGCCCGAGTGGATTCGCAATCCTAAACGCTACTACCTTCCGCGGCAGGAGAAGAGAAGCGAGGCAGCCTCCTAGTCGACAGTATTTTGAAAAGGACGGTCACGAAGATGACTTTCCGCGAAAGTAGGTTGGGGTGGGAAGTGGAAACGGGAGGGGGAAAAAAATGCTGCGCGCACTACTTCGCAGCACCCGGAGAAAAGCAACGGCATGAAATGAATAAATAAGGAGTAGGTGGATGTGAGGCTTCTGCCAGGCGTTTGCGCGTGTCTTATTAGAGCGTAAGTCCCATAGGATAGGTAGGGATTCATTCATTCATTTCTGAGTAACTGTCTATATGGAGATTCTTCAGTCATCCAGGTCATGGTTGTCCCAAAGGTGCTTTTTTCAAGAGGCAACTGGACTTTCTGGTTTTTCTTTGAAGACGTTTCCCTACTCACCCATGAAGCTTCTTCTGCTCTTCTTCTTCTTCAGCTCAGAGCTGAAGAAGCTTCTTGGATGACAAGCGAAACGTTTTCAAAGAAAAACCAGAAAGTCCAGTTGCCTCATGCAAAAAGCATCTTTGGGATTTCTGAGTAACCTTGTTTAGGATTGAGCAGTGTGGATCAACTAGGAGTTGCTGATTATGGAAGAGCACTATCCATGTATGCCAATAGTTTAGTAAAATAGATTAGTAAAATGCCACCTACCAGTGTCTTTTTAGTTTGAATAAAGGCAGCTGTAAGGGATGCAGGGCTTGCCTTCTGGAGTAGCTGATCGTAGACTGAAGGCAGAGCATCACAACACATCCACAGTAAGATTGTTTCTAATTCCTAACTATTCTGGCAATCAATTTGAAATTCTCTAAACAATAATTTCCCTTCTAAGGGGAATAAGTGGTTACTAAAGTAAAGATAAAGACTTTCTCCCCACTCCTGATAATTCAGTGGATAATTTAGTTTTATTTGCAGCGAAACAAGAGTTCTTCGCTATTTGCTTTCTGATTTTTTTTTTAATTTTTCAAACCCCTGTGACCATCAGGTTTCTTTTCCCTTTTTAATAAATTTTTATTAAAAAATTTAAACATAAAGGTAAAAGCTAATACAAAGGAATAGGCAGTAAGCAAAGGAAAAGAGAAAGAAATCAAAGAAAAAGCAAAAAGTGAAAAAAAACCCAAAGTTAATAAAAATAGAAAAAGCATATAAACAAGTGGTTTTGATATTCTTCATAGCAATTATAAATACAGATATATTTTACCCGTATCTCTAAAGTTAGACCCTGTTACTCTTCTTTCTATAATCTATACAATCTAATCATTAGAACCATAAGTCACAAGTTCCATTTTTTTCATTTTTACACAAAGCGTCCGTAAGAGAAGTCCAGTAAGCATAAACATGTAGATGATGTCTCTTCCCTAATCAAAATAGTTAATTTGTTCATTTCAACAAAGTCTGAACTTCATTAACCATTCTTCCATAGTGGGTAGAGTCGAATCTTTCCATCTCTGAGCGCACAATACTCTCACTGCTCTGACTCTATACTGTATCTGTTTTGGGGAATGAATTGTTTTCAAGGAAGTAGAGTACAGGAACATTTCTGTAAGACCATAAGCTCACTCAAGAACAAGACAAAATTCACTGGCTGAGCTCACACATTGCATTAAATGGTTGTGTTTGAACACTGAACTGCAATCTGGTTAGCATTTTAGCTTAACATGATAATCATTAAGTTATCCATGGGTTCATGAATACAGCTAGTGTGCGTTGTTCAGTTTTGGCTTAGGATAATATAGGAATCCAGTCTTCGTTAGCTTATAAAGCAGAGTTTATGACTTGGTATTCTTTGAAGCTTGCCTCTGTGGTTTTACCAACTGGTAAAATAAACCATGGCTTAGCACACTGGAACAATGCACTCTGACAAATGTGAACATGTAGATCGGTTGTGTAACCTGGTGCCTCCCAAAAGTGTTAGGAGTAAAAAATAAATAAAATTTCCTTTCTGCTTCTGAGTCCTTCTACTGACTTTATAAACATATTCTAGTAAATTTCTGGTGACAAAATGGAAGTACAGTAGTTTCCTATTTCTTCTAGGATGTTTTGTTAAACTCCCAGTCTAGTCTAGGATTACTTCATGGTGTCTTCTCCAGGTCCTAATTAGGTGTGACTCTGCTCAGCTTTTCAAGATCAGCCTCGATTAACTAGCACTTGACACCAATACCAACTGCTGCATGTTGGGACTGTAACTTCCAGAAATCTCAAAATATCTGGTCAGCATAAGGATGGAAGGCACAGGTAGGCCTCAAAAGATGTGGTCTGGGCAGAACCAACTTTTGGTTGCATTAACTGAAAGAAAAATATTACACCATTTTGCATTCTTGGGTATAACCAAAAGAAGAAAAAAGAAAAGACAAATGCCCATTTTCTAAGTGTGAGAAGATAGATTTCACCAATGTATACTGGTTCCCATTTCCTCTTCCTTGAGCATGCTAAGGGTAAAAAAGAATATACAAATTGAAATAATAAATCAAATGCATGCATTTTCTAAGAAGTCTGCTTGAAAAAGCAATGGGTTTTGCTTACTAAGTTAGGAAAACAAAGCATTTATTTCTTGCCTTGTTCCATATATACTGCTATTTTGCTAAAATACCTAGTCACAATTCCTGGGATTGCTTTCTGGCCAACTAATTAAAAAAACAAAATTAACTCTGTAACTCAACATCTGTTAATAGTCTTAATGGCTTATTTGTTTGCTGCATAGTAAACTAAGGGAGACTCAACTTAAGATACATGCGAACAATTAGTATGAAAATGTTATGTGCTTCACTGTGCTGTGCCCTAATGGATTACTCATTATTAGGTGTGGTAGACATTATGCTTTTATGCATTTAACCAATTAAAGGAAGACTTAGACATGGTTGGACTTGATTTGGAATGCATACTGTGACAATTTTGGAAAGTTCCCAGGCCATGCTAAGATAATGAATATTCCTAGGACCAAGTATTGAATAGGAAATTTGCCCTGAAGAATTAGTTGGGCTGTATTACAGCACCAGAAACGTTATTTTGTGCTCCTAGATTTCCTCTTTTTATCTGCAACTTCTTACATTCCCCTTTTCATCTCATATCCCTTCCCAAGAGCACCCTAAGATCCTAGATCAGTGGTTCTCAACCTTCCTAATGCCGCAACCCCTGCCCCGCCCCCTCCCTGAGTGCGATGAGGTGACAAAGGGGGCATGGCTGGCTACCGCGCGCTTAGGTGACCCCTGTGAAAGGGTCGTTCGACCCCCAAAGAGGTCGCGACCCACAGGTTGAGAACCGCTGTCCTAGATCCTATGCTAGGAGAGGATGAATGCAGCATTCATACCAGGAAATTTGGAAAACTGACTTCCAAAGTTATGCACCAAGGAACAACCTGACTCCGTCTCTCATTCCACCATGCTTTGAGCACAACAGCCAATTATTGGTACCATAAAGAGGCAGTTTGGCTTAGTGGTTAAGGCACCAGCCTAGAAAGCAGGAGACCGTGAATCCAAGTCCAACCTTACCCATGAAAGCCAGCTGGGTGACTTTGGGCCAGTCTTTCTTTCAGCCCAATTCATCTCACAGATTGCTGTTGCGGGGAAGATAGAAGGAGGAAGGTGAGTTGGATATGTTTACCACCTTGTAAAAGTAATAAAGGCAGAATATAAATAAATAATATTAAAGGACAAATTATAAATATTTTGAGGTGTCCTTGGTGGTCTGTGAGCTTCCGTGTTTTCTTGCAGACATTTCTTTACCCAAGCTAGGTAATATCATCAGCATTGATGATGTTACCTAATTTGGATAATGAAACATCTGCAAGAAAACAACCAAGCTCAGAGACCATCAAGGACCCCTCATGTCAATGCTGAGCTACAAATATTCTCCATTACAGTATAAACGTTTTTCATTGTTACGCTGTTAAGAGGCAAAGTAATGGATAAAATCTTCCTGATTTTACCTGGCCTGGCATGCTGAAGTAGTGGGAAATGTACAATAGTATCTTTACCACAAAACCCACACTTGAACATATTCTAGTGAAAGGAGTGAGTTCAGAAGGCCCTATTTTTTCCTGGTAGAGAGGACAAACTATTCCAAAGGAAGTTGAAATTGATCAATATGAAATAATTGAAACAAATTGTGGTGGCCAATAGGAGTACTAATGCATAGGAAGGAAACAACAAAGAAATTGGTGTTTTTGGTCATTAAAGAATTTGCCCCCTTCTGCATATTTGATACATATTTTATTTCCTTTTTATTATGCTTTATATGCAAAGTTTTGTAATCAATTACATAATTTTGTAATTAGCATGGTTCACTTTCTCTCCGCATCTATGGCAAACCTATAATCTCCATCATTATCACTTTAATGTAAAGCAAATAAGATGACCTACTGAACATTTAAGAAATTTGAATTTGAGGAGTGTGCTTCTATGTATGATTTATGGTTTGTACAGCCTAATCTTTCACACGTGTTATCAAGGAAGGGGAAATGGTTTGTGTGAGTTTATAACTCCAACAAAAAACTACCTATTGGAGTTCAGCTATAGAAAGAGAAATTAAAGAGAGTAAAGAGTTTTTATGCCTTTTGTAAACTTTCAATGTATGCTCAAAAGCAAAGTGGATGTGTGATGATGTGTGTGGATGTCTGTGTTATTAATACAGAATTAAGAGTTGCAACATTTCTCCCTGAAATAAGAACCAGTAAAGTGGAAAAAGTTAAAACCAAAGACAATACACCATCTGTTGTTTCACTAAAAGCAGGTGAAGTGCATTTACAAGAGTTATACAATCCGTCTAATATTTAGATTGTCACGTACATCAATAAAGAAGGCTACTGCCTACATTTCTGTTCCTACCTAACATGTAAAATTCTTTTTACAGCATAGAACTTTCTAGCTTTAAGATACATAGTCATTTTATAGGTGATTTTGTTCTTTTTGCAGGGTACATAGGAGTAAAATACTGCAGGCACCATGCTTGGGAGAACATGCATAATATTTATAATTGCTTTAATCCTATACACAGTTTCCAGGGAAGTTAGCTTGCTTTTGTTTAGAACTGTTGGGGACTGTACCAGTAATCCATAAAGCCAGAATGTACTGCTCCTTCGAATTCTCAGAGACATTCACTGATAAAGAAGCCCCATGGGGTGTATCTCTTTCCAGAATTCAGCCAACTGGGAGTTACATGAGGTGGAAATTAAAGAAAGAGGAAAGGGGAAGCCATTTCATGCCACTCAGTATATCGATTACTCTTCATACATCTACTAAAAGCACCAAGTGTAAAGAAATAGTATTAATAGCAGTATTAGTTATATTTATTTCTACTTATGATTGGATTGGACCTAAAGCAAAACAGTATGTGTATGTGTGTGTATATATATATATATACACTAGAAGCACGAGGCCGAAGACACAAGCCTGATAACGACGAATGAGACTTCGTCGAAACGTCGCAACCACATCTCCAACTTCATGCGGGAGAAAACCCGAATAACCATAGACCTACATACAAATACCTGCGAAAACCTCTCTCTCCACACACACACACACACACACACACATATATATATAAATATAAGAACATATACACATATGCACACACACTCATACAGACACAAATGTATGGGTTTGTGTGTCTGTGTCTTTTAGTGCTGCCTTAATGCCATGAAACTCTGTGGTGAATCTGAAAACATTTGGGTAAATGAATCAGATAGGTTAGGCCATCTAAAAGGAGGAAGTAACTTCCTTTCCCTTTCTTAGCCCTTTGTTTTGTGAAGATGGCAAATTTTGAAAGTGAGTAGTTATCCACTCGTCCGGGGTCTGGATGCTTTCCCAGACTGAAGCACTTCCAAGAAACATTTGAGGAAAACAACAAGAACTGGTAAGGTATTTTTTTTCTCTCCCTTTGACAAGGAAATTGCCCGTTAATCCCTCCAAAATTAAAGTGCTGGAAGGACCTATCACACGTGCAATGGCCAAATTGATTAATGGCATATAAAGGCAGAGATCCCTGTAATGGTAGTTTAATACTCTGACGATGTCAGCAGCTGGCTGACGAAAGCTTAGTAAAATTTTAATTATTTTAGTTCCGGAGTTCGCAGAATGTCTGTTTCTTTCTTTACACACACACACACACACACACACACACACACACACACATATAAATATATAATATAAATTTTTTACTGATAAATAAATAAAGGGAGACTAGTAAAAAAAAATTATATATAGTAAAATTATATATAGTATAACTGGTTTGTCGTATCGACTGTCTGAGGGCCCCTGGAGTGGGGCTGAAAGGCAAAAGGAAGCAGTATGCTCCCTCCCATATTTGGGTATACCAGGTGATCTTGAGAAAATATATATATATAGTGTGTGTGTGTATATATATATATATCTTATCTGTCTTATCTATCTCTCTCGAGTTCCAGGTACATTTGTAAAGAAAGAGACATTCTGCGAACTCCGGAATCTATCTATCTATCTATCTATCCATCCATCTTCATTTTTCCTTCGGGATATTAGGTTGTGTTAAATAGGGTGAGTGAAGACACTGGAGACAGGCTTCAGACAACAGCTCTTTATTCAACTATGTACAAGATCCAGCAGAGAGCCAGTCTGACAGCTAGCCCTTTTATAGGGAGCTGTCAGATGGCTCAGCCAATCAGCAGTCCCCATTTTCCCGCCTGAACAGAGGACCTGGTTGTAACCAGGCAGTCTGGATATCTAACAGTTTGGGTTCTCTCCCAATGTTATATTGCAAAAACTATTTGGCTGAGAAAAAATGACAGGCCAGAAATTTCTCAGCAGGGATTTAAATGTAGTTGTCGTTACTGATTTAAGTCCTTAGCTGGTTTCGCAAAGCAAGGTCCAACCTGATTAGTTCGTGGATGGGAGACCACCACGAAATCTCAGGTTTTTTCCTGGATCACTGGCTAAGAAGCAAACGGAGATGAGCACCGCCCCCTAGAGTCGGACACAACTAGACAGGAAAAACCTTTACCTTTAGAAAATTTGAAAAATGCCTCATAAGAAGACAATGCTAGACCACTTCCGTATCATTATGAAGAAAAACACCTGGAGATGCCAACAATGTCACAGGAGAATTCAGTTCCTTTGCCCATTGATGCTACTGCATGCTTATTTCAACACATAATAGGTAAGATGATGAGCTTTATATATGCTACCTGGTTAAGCATAAGCTGAAAAAGTTTGCTTATTTCTCCGCCCACCCACTAGGTTCCCTTGGCGGAGGAATCCCTTATTTTTCATTTCGCGCCTCTTTCTGTCAAAAGAGGCAGCCCAGCTAGATTTATTTATTTTAGAAAACCTGGATATTTAGATGCCTCCAAGATTTTCGACCGGTGCGTCTCCCAACTCAGCCCTAAGCAAAGAGTAACATTCCAGAATCGCGGCTCAACTGGCTCGCCACGGCGGGCGATTTAGAAGGGGCGCGTAGGGGATTTGCCTAAAATCCGCGCAGAGTTTATATAAAGCAGAACCGAGCTCGAAAGCCTTCCCGATTATCCCGCTTTCACGAAGGGGGATTCACCCGCAGGGCGATCGGTTGCGCCACAGGCGCAAACGGCGCCCCGATCCTGAGATGAGAAGTTCCGAGAGATTTGTAAACTCCCGGGGATTCCCTCCTGAAACTCCGCGAGCGAACGGCATAACGGAGCGATCCATTCTGTTGCCTAAAGTGCGCCCAAGCGGGACGAAGGGAAAGCGATGAGTAAATGTGGGAAAATGCCGAAGTTTGTACTCTTCCCCCGCCCAAGCCCCCAAACAGTTGCCTGGGATCGCCTATCTATAGGAGTCGTGAACAGAGAGCAATTCTGCTCCCAATCCAAAGGAGCTCAGCTTTCCGCGAGCTTCTCACAAAATCCGAACTGGAGTCTCCGATGGGAAAGAGCGGAACCTTCTCATGCGCCTCCCTTTAAAACTGTTTTCAAAGGATGGAGACCAGCGGTGCATCCGCCGTCTACTGCAGCAAAAAGACGTTTTCGTCTTTTTATAAAGAAGCTTGTAAGGAAATCCAAAGGGCAGAAAAAAACTGTTTTAAAAAGAGCTGTCTTGGGGGGGGGGTAGGCAAAACAAAACAGGAAAGGCTTCTTTGCTTTCAACTGTTGGTGTTTGTTTTTTTACAACCCGCCGTGCCTTGCTTGAATCTCCGGCCATGGAAAATTGTCTTCCCCCTCTTTCATTCCACACTGATCTGTGGTAATGCTGGAGTTCTGCCAGGAAAAAAGAAAAAGAAAGAAGAAGAAGAAACTGTAATGGAGTAGTTAACTGAACTGAACTGGAACTTCCCAACATCACCACCTCCTCCTCCTTTTCTCCACATGCCCTTAGGGAAACAAGAAGATATAACAGCTGCCAACTCGAAAAAGTTGTTGGGATTATGGATATCATACGTGAGACGCTTTGGAAATGTGATTTATACGTTCTTCTTCAAAACTCAGCAAAACCTACCTGCTGCCACCAGAAGGGAAACTGTTTTGTAAGCATACCCTGGAAGCCATTTTGACCAAAATATTATTTACTGGTCAATAATGGTAGAGGAAAAATCTTATCTTTCAGTTGGGTGTAGCAGTCACAATAGTTAGCAACAGTGAAAATTAACTGTAAAATACATTGCAATAACAACATTACATACCCACAGATCCATCATGCTGTTCCATTCTGGAATAAGTAAGGTTAAGCAAAGTGGAGGGGAAAGTAAATAAACCAAAGAAATTAAAGGCCAGAAATAAAAGTAGAAAGAAGCATGCCTAGAACTAATTTGTACCAAAATACCCTTCATTATATCTCTCTCTGCTTGTCTGCCTTTCCAATCTTTACTTCCATCATTTTTATCTATTATTATTTTTATTTATTAAATTTATTTGCTGCCGATCTCACCTCATGGTGACTCATACATAGATTGTCTTTTTGTTCTTGTTTTTTTCTGTTCTGAAGAATTGATCGACCTTACTTTCTTTGATCTTTCCCTCCATCTAGTCTCATTTATTCCACCTTCTTATTTCTGTTTTGTGAATTGATCCTTATTGTATGATCAAATCACCTCATTTTTTAATTTCATCTACATTCATTCATTTTTGTTCTTATATTAAGAACTTTTAAGAGCTCCATTTCTAGGGCAGTCAACTAACTTTCTATGTTTCTTTTGACACATCCAAGACTCAGTTCCCACATAGGATAGGACAGGTTTTAGGGTATTCTTTAATGGCTAAGTGTGATTGGACACACAAGGAATTTGTCTTCGGTGCATAAGTCTCAGTGTACATACAAATAACAAGTGATAGGTCATAGATTATAAATCATAGTTACAAAATCATTAATCATAAGATACAAACATCAAGTGATAAATCATCATAATAAACACATTAGGTAGAAATAAACACATTTTATGTCTATCAGCATTTAACCAGTCTTAAACATTCTTCACCCATTTCCCCATCTTTGGAAATATCCTGTCATCATATACAAATATATCTAACTGTTCTAGCGTTTGGACATTTATGTATACTTGTGATTGTTCATTCATTCATTCATTCTGTCAACTACCTTGTACTTTGATACATTAATTTTAAGATTCATGTCCAGCACTACATCTTATGGTCTATTTAGCATTATAGGAAATCATTTCAGTTCTCAATCAACAATAGCACATCATGTAGACAAAAGTGAAGGTATATTCACATCTCCAACCAGCACACCTTTAATGCATTTCTTATATGTGTGTCTAGAAATACATGAAATAATTAAGGAAACATCACACATCCTTATCTTATTCACTGCTTAGTATGGAAATATTCACTAAGTATTCCATTTATTTTCTCTCATTTTCCTTTTATTATATGCTACTCTTATCTCATTCAGTTAGCCAACTTTCAACTCCACAAAATATTCAACTCCATTATCTTATTCTTTCTCTAAACCAGCAAATGTTAAATAAAATATCTCAAGGACCTGCTGAAGAGCAAAAATCTGGTCTGCAGCCCCTGCATGGCATAAAGCCATATTACGCTTCTCAAATTTTACTTGTTAGTTCTTTTTTTACACTCTTTTCAGTCAGAATTGTGCCAAACGCTTTCCAAGCCCCACTTAACAAACAAATCCACCTGCAGATTTTGCATTCATTCTGATTGCCCTTTCCTTTGCACAGGGAAGCCATAATGCCAATCTTCCATTTGTCAGCTAAGATACTCGATTCACAAGTTAAAACAAATTGCACAACAGAGCAAGGCATCTATACTTGATAACAAAAAGATTTTCTCATCAGGCAAAACATAAGAGAGGCAGCCAGCCAAACTTCTGGGGAACTAAATGGCAAAGAAACTTCAGTTCTAGTTAAATTCCTGCCCCTTACAATAAATGTACCCAGCTAAAGATATCTCTGTGGTTATCTTCTTTCAGGATATTTTTTTACTCTTCAGTCTGGTTCACAACTTCAGTATTTTCTGATATATTGTATGGACTGATATGTTTCAGTTCCATTTAAGGCCATTACCAGAGCTAAGTAACCACCACTGAGCTGGTACAAACTGTCAGTATAAAATTCACCTCTTCCATTGCCTGACAATGCTTAGTTTGTTTACTTCCATAAAATCCTGATAACAAAAATGGGATGGTGAGTTCCAATATAATATTATAGACCACAAGAGACCTGATGGAATGAAAATATCCTCATAAACCATCTGATATACACACAATTGTTGACACTGATAGTGGACCCACACTATTATGTGATGTACACAATTACTGCATTTGGACGGAGAAATGAAGAATATTGGACTTACTGTACCTAACACAGAAAAATAAATCAAGTATATAATGCATGTTCCTGATTAGATCTTTACGTATCTCTGCAGAAACAAAAGCTTCCTTAAATAGATGTTTCATCTCCCCCCACTTTTTTTTTACTGAAACTTCTCAATCTCATAGCTGTTTGGAGAGACCTACTTGTCTTACAGCATGATTTCAGCAGTTTTCTGCATGGTTCCGAAGAATGACACTTTTTATGTATGACACTTGTATGAAGAATGACATCTCCAGCAAAGGATGGGGAATTAGGAGCTTTTCTCCCTTGTGGAAGTTTATTGGGGTCAATAAGCATCAGTGCTGACTGACTTTTACAGCAGCAATAAAACCCTTGATTTAATGATTGCTGGAATGGAGGAGGTATCTGTTAAATCAGCATGTCTGTTAAATCTGAATTGGCTTTAGTGCATTTTCAGCATAGGTAAAGTGGAAATGGGATTTTATGAATGTGGAATTCAAATATTTTCACATGCATAAAATAAATAATATTTTATACATGCGGAGAAATAAAGCATGTAAAAAGTCTTCTGTAGGAGGAGATGTGGCAGAATTTGGGGGCAGAGTTAAAAGAGAGATCAGCCTAGAATCCTTACATAGCCACAAAGGGACTAAATCCAATCTCTCCTGAATTCCATGGACCCTTATCTATCTCCAAGAAGAAGCTGACCTTTAGTTAAGAAGATTCCTGCACATAAGATGTTTTGCAGTAAATCAGTTTAATTGGACCTTCACATGTAGACCTGGTCTTTGGTGCCTGACATCATCTTATCTATTATATCCGATGTGTGCTAAACTGACATCCATTAAGTAGATGGTTTATTACACTATTAAAAAGAAGTGAAGAAGTCCCCTCTTTTCCCCTTATAAAACAGTGAAAATCTGTTTTCTTCTTAACTTTTCAAATAATGAAAATAAATTTCTTCAAAACAGAGGATCAACATTAGACTTAAAATATTTAGAGCACATAATTCTTTCTCTAAATATACAGTACTGTATCTATATTTTCTCCCTTGCTGTAGGTAAGGTAGGAAAAAAACTTGAAAGACTACTAATATTGTATCATTGATATTTTATGGTATCAACTATTATCAACTGGTCACTTATCCACTATTAAGAAACACTCTTTTTAAATGTATTTTTAATGAATATTTTTGAAAAAGTATACACACCAGAGGAAGAGAAAGAACAAGGCAGTAAAGTAAGATCCAAGTGAAAAATAAACAAGAGGTTTACAAGTTTTGCATAAATTATAGGTTTTCAGTATATCATTATAGATAGATTTTTTTGAGGAAGATTTTTTCCCCCATTGGCAATAGCTCCTAAACACACTTCAGTGCACATTACTTGTGAGTCCCAATGCATTCATTCAACTTAATTCTTACGAATTCTTATGCAAAGGATAAGGCTGCATGGGGTAATTCAGTGTTGGTGTCAAATGTTCTGCAAAAGCTGAGCATCTCTCTGTTAGAACTATGCAACTCAATTTTCACAAGAGAGGATTTTCAAATATCTAGTCAGCAACTCATGAAGCTTGCAGAACTGCCTTCTTTATAACAATTACAATAGCTATCTGTATCACATTTTCCGAAGTACAAAACTTTGTGCTTTGATTGGTCAGAAAATGTGATATCCTTGCAACAGAATCTCAAGAGAAGACTTATACATGGAAAAAAAAATCCTTTGTGCAAGTAGACAAAGACTGATGATTCAAATCAGCATGTGTACAACATTAATATGCATATCTACTGGAATCTAGGATACAAGGAATGATGAACATAAGGAAGCCAAAGCAAACTGGTTCTTTCAAATACCAGAATTAATCATGTCTTCCTTAAAATAAAAAACAAAACCTCCTAAATAACCCACTTTGCTTATTTTGCAGGACCTGAAAATAAGATTTGTACCTGCCACATAACACTTTTAGCAATAGAAAACTACCAGGCTAGGTTCCCAAATTTAATCATACCTGTGCCACATTTTGCAATAAGGGCACATTTTGGCCAATCTTCTGCATGTGGTACCAAGATCTAAGCATAACCAAACATTCTTCCCCTATTCTACGAAACTAAAAAGTCTAACCAAGAGATGAACTTGCAAGTCAAAACACCGTTGCATGCATCCCACAATTAGGAATACTCTAAATGCGACTTATTGCCATAAACTCAGGATAAATTAATATCCCAAGTAAGTACTTTGAAATTCAGTAAGAAATGTGTGAACGAAGTTTTGCTGCTTTTTTGTTGATTTAGAAAAAGTACATAATAAAGTAAATAGGCTTGATGATTGTGGAACACTTTGGATAATATGGATTGATGGCTGGTTGCTGAACGCATTAAGAGTCCTCCACTCCTCCACTCGCAACAGAATACCTTATTCCACAAGACTTGAAATTTTGGGCTTAGACAACTTAGAACTACGTCGCCTTAGAACCGATCTAAATGTAGTTCA
>QLTV01001465.1:2095651-2108961 GCA_003457575.1 Thermophis baileyi
ATGGAAATATATGGAATGGTTAGCGAATGGTTCAGCACTGAACTGGGAATAAAAACTGCATGAAGTTGTGGAAGCATGGACAAATATGGAAAGGTATAGTGAATGATGTTGGCGTAAAGTCATTTTGCTCTGTTTCTTTTTATGTTTATTATCGATAGAATTAATTTATTTGGTTCACTATTTTTATTCCTTTGCTTCACTTTGCATAATGTTGCTCACTTAAAAGAAATAATGTGATTGATATGAATGTATGTGTGCATGTAAGAACTGAAGCAGGGTTCAGAAAATATTGTTCTTGTGTTATAGGTGCAGTTATTTTTATTTCTTGTCAACAATTGTAGGTCAAATAGTAAATTCAGCTCTCTTTTTGGAAACAAAAATGCCAACTCAGTTTAGCATCTATATACAATATGTGTACTTAAGCTCCCAGGAAGAATCATTGGCATATGCTGCATGAGCAATGATTACATATATGATTACCTGATGTGTCATTTCCAAATGTCACCTAGGGCACTTGTCCTGAGATATTTATTATGCTACTGTCATATCTTATTCACATAATTTTACAATGGGTCCAGATGCAATATTCATTTATAATCTTACTATCTATTTTCTTTCTCACCAGAAAATCAATTAAAGAAGGAGGACAACATAGTTGGGTAATATTTTTCAATTGTAGCTGTAGGATCTCTGTATCTGGAACCATTGCTTGAATATTAAGGTTACTTCAGCCACAGCTATAATGAAAATTACATACTTCATCCAATAGGGTCCAGGGAAAGTCATATATACACAACTGTTAATCTCAGCTCTCTCCTATTTGCTACCTTCTAAGTATTGGAATTCAATTCATTAATTAACCAAAGCCTTTATGTTTCATAAAAATTATGAGAGTTGAAGTCCAAAACTTCAGAGGTCACCAAGTTGAGGAAATCCAGTTTAAATGGAGAAATACACAAGTAGATGTTCCTCAGGCTTAGATGCATCTTTGGAGGGGAAAATTCCACTAAAGGAAGAAGTTCTTAGATGTAAAAACTTTGAAGCTTAGTTTCAAAGATATTTTCTTTTTTTATCTATACTAATCAGGCCTGGAAGAGGCTACTTTAGGACTTCAGTGAGTTAATATGCATAAAGTCAACCACAAGGACACAAAGAGATGAACCAGATGGCTTGGACAACATTTGACTCAACCTGACATGGGGTATTTCCTTAGGGGTTGGATTGGTAAGTCAATCTGAAGGGTGTGTTTGTGTGATAATAGGTGTTAGGCAGAGGATGAAAATCTTGAGTAATGTAAAGTGGGATGTAAGGTCGTCATTGCTCAGCTTGATGTTAATGATCATAACCGGAAGCACTGATCAAATAGATGGCTATCTTGGGAGAACACTATATGAATCATTAAGTGAACTTACATGTGTTCACTTTTTTTAAGCAGCTGATCTCAAGCTGCTTTTCTGGTCTATAAAGATCTTACAGCCAAAATGTGGAAGGGTGACGTCTATATTTAGAAAAGCCAGTGTACAAACACCCAAGAATTCTTGTGTCAGACTAAAACACTTACCAGCACAAAATTATGGCAGGCCACAGTCCATTTCATCAGATGTAACCTTTCTGTAAAAAACAAGTAATATTGATTGTTTCCTCTGTGCCTCCTATACTATCTTTGCTGGGAAGGCCAGAGAGCAGACATGCCTTAATAAATATATGCAGACATACCCAGGAGAATTATTTCATTTAATCAGAAGTGACTTTTCGGGGGGGGGGGGGAAGCAAAGTGCGACTATAATTCTGGCCTTAAAATAATAGTTTATTAATGCAACCCTTATGCTCTAAATTAAAAAAACAAACTTATTCCTTTTAAAAAATGAAAGTTTAATTCATTTTTCTAATGATAAAGTATTTTTACTTAGAAAAGTTCCCATAATTTCTTTCCTCTTGGAACTATTTCACCACCATTCTTCCTCCACCTGTATTAATATGAGGGGCTCTAGTAAAGGCATGGAATTAGGGAGAAGGGAGCCTTGAAATTAAGTTAAGGCATCGTTTGTTTTTTAGGGAAAGTATCTCTGTCCAATTTTGAGTTAACTGTCACTTCTTTCTCCCCCGTTTCTCATTAGATGGGACTATTCAACACTCAACACAAGATAATGAAGGGGAATTTGGGGAGAGCAGGAAATAGAAAGACTATCTTGCCCAGGCCAACTGAATGTCTTTAAATTTTGCTCCAATATTTTATCTACAAGGAGGTAGATTTTTCTGCCTTTGAATTCTCTCCAGAAGATGTAAAGTTGGCTGTCATGCTGATTTATTTTAGATAATAGCCAAAGACCGTTGTGTTTGTTTGAGCAACTGCCCCCAGGGTCCAGACTATCTCTCAAATTAAGGTTTGTGTTAATTTTTAATATATTTTACTTTTGATAAATGGTTTTTATTGTACAACTTAATGCTGCACTTTTGTTTTTATTACTTTTATAGTTTGCTGTTTTACTCTTAGACTTCTTTATTGTAAATTTTTTATCATCTGCGTTGCTTTGGCTCCTGGGCAAGAAAAGAGCTGGAAATATAATTGTCATCACTGCCATGATCATCATCAGATGGAGCAGTGGCATTTGTTCATTTCTATCATAATACATTTTCCAACTTTTCATGGATGTATAATTTTCATAACCTTGCTTCCTCCCACTCTGAATCAACCAATGAAACAACATTTCTGCATGGTAGCCAAATAACTTAGCTATAAATTGAGCCATGGTGGCACAGTGATTAGAATGCAGTATTGCAGGCTAATTCTGCCAACTGCCAGCAGTTCGATCCTGATCAACTCAAGGTTGACTCAGCCTTCCATCCTTCCAAGGTCAGTAAAATGAGGACCCACATTGTTAGAGGCAATATGCTCTTTAAACCACTTAGAGAGGGCTGTAAAGCTCTATGAAGCAGTATATAAGTCTAATTGCTATTGCTATATCTGGTGTACATTGGGGAAGTCTGTAGGCTGGTAGAAAAGTATGCTGGCATAAACAATGCTACTCTTACTGATACATCTCATTATAAATCCTTGACTTACATTTATATTATACTCATTTGTTTAATGACAGTTCAAAGTTACAATGCTGAAAACAAAATCTTTCAAAAGGCTGAAAAATGTTCTCATATCTATGACTGGTCCTCATATATATATCACTTATGTAGTGTCCACATGATCATGTGATCAAAATTTGGGCACTAGGCAACCAGCATTTATTTACAATGGTTGCAGCCTCCTGTCAATAGGTAAAGCAGAATTAACTACTGTGTGATTCATTTAACTACTGTGGGGATTCATTTAATGACCACAGCAAAAAAAATGGGTGTGGCTCAATTAATGACTGCCTCATTTAGTGCTTTGATTTTGTTTGATGAAAAGTACTGTGGAAAAGAAACTCCGGCTGGTTTCAATAATCTGTTTCAATAACACATACAACACCAAAGAACATTCATGTTGTTCTTATTTCTTGACCCTGCTTACCTTGAATGAATGACACTAGCCTACAGGTGACAAGAAAAGAGAAACAGCATAGTGTAGTATGAAATACATGGAAGTTGTCCTTTAAAAATAAATAAATTATTAAACATTAAAAAAAAGATTTTTACAATCTACTTTTTGACAATTATCCCATATCGTATTACATCCATGTTACATCCATTTGTCCTTCTTTTTCAATTTACAATTAACTATAGATATAAATCCATCTTTATATATATTTCTATTTACATTACACAATACTACTTCCATTTCTTATATGTCGATTCCATTTCTACATTATCTTAGCACCTTTCTTACTTCTGTACCTTCTTTAAAATTAGTCTTTCTTAATCTATACATCTGTCGTCTAACCATTTATACCAATCGTCCCATATCTTATAATATTCTGATTCTTCTTTATCGTTCATTTCTTTTGTAAGCCTGTCCATCTCTGCACACTCTAAGATTTTTTTAATCACACAGTCCTCTGACGGTATCTTCTTGTTCTTCCAATTCTGTGCGAATACTATTCTTGCCGCTGTGATAATGTGTAAAATTAAGTATTGTGTCTTTTTGTCATGACTCCCTGTAAATATCCCTAGTAACAATAATTCTGGCTTCATTTCTATTTGTTGGTTTGTTATCTCTTCAATCCATTTCCTTATCTTTTGCCAATATTGCTTTGCTTTTTGACATGACCACCACATGTGGTAATATGTTCCTGGATGTTGTTTACATTTCCAACGTTCTGGCAATGTGTTGGAGTACATTTTTGCTATCCTTGTTGGTGGAAGATGCCATCTATAGAACATTTTGTAAATATTTTCTTTATATACTACAGTCGTCAATTTGTAACTTTTGCTCCAAACCTTGTCCCATTTCTCCAATTCTATATTGTAGCAAAAATTTTGTGCCCATTTTATCATCACCTCTTTCACTACCTCCTCCTCCATCTTATAACTCAGCAAATAATTGTAGAATTTTGTGATCATTTTGTCCTCTGGACCTAGTATGATTTTATCTAATTCGTGTTCCTCTTTCTGGAATCCATATTGTTCTGCTTCTTTTTTGTAAATACATGGAAGTTGTCCACATGCTCTTGCTTAATGCCATCCCTCATTGGTGCATGTGATTTGTCAGTCAGGCTATTCCTGAATTCAGGCCTGATGCTCTTCTGAAAAAGCCTAAACTCTAAATTCAAAAATACTCCACTTGAAAAGGAGTGGAGAAAAGGCCTGAGATGAAGCAGGATAGAGTGATCAATAACAGTGAGTTTATTTTCAATTAGTACTATGAGGGAATGGCAGGTCTGGTAGAGAGTGGCCAAGAAGTTCAGTTTTGATCTTCTGGCTGGCAGGAATCCACGTTAGATGATCCTGGAAAACATGCAATTAATCGAATCAGGATAAAAAGACGCAATACTTAATTTTACACATTATCATAGCGGCAAGAATAGCATTTGCACAAAATTGGAAGAACAATAAGATACCGTCGGAGGATTCTGTGATTAAATTTTTTTTAGAGTGTGCAGAGATGGACAGGCTTACAAAAGAAATGAACGATAAAGAAGAATCAGAATATTATAAGATATGGGACGAGTGGTATAAATGGCTAGATGACAGGTGTATAGGTTAAGAAAGACTAATTTTAAAGAAGTAAGAAAGGTGCTAAGAAATTGTAGAAATGGAATTGACATATAAGAAATGAAAGCATTATTGTGTAATATAAATAGAAATATATATAAGGAGGGATTTATATCTATAGTTAATTGTAAATTGAAAAAGAGGGACAAAAGGATTTATAATGGACGTAAAACTATATGGAAAAATTGTCAAAAAGTAGATTGTAAAAAATCTTTTTTAGAAAATGTTTAATAAAAATTATTTTTTTTAAAAAGGAAAACATGCAATTAAGATTGGTGCATATAAAATAAGTCGTTACCAGTATATAGAGGGGCCCCCGCCCCAATAACACACATAGTAAAAAGTGTAGCCAAATCAAACTCTTGTCATCAGAAGTAGTGAAAATCTGTAATGCACTTAGTGATGACAAAATCACCAATACACAGCTGGCAAAACCTGCCTATCTTTTGTGGTTAAAATTGACTTGTGCCCAGCATTAGACTTGCGTGCTTCAAAGAAATGCTAATTGATGTTCTTTGAAATCTATCAGAAATCTTATAAAACCTGACATTTTCACTTGGGAACTTTGGATAGAGCCATTAGCCATAAACAGACATCTCTGCAGAAGTCAGGAGTCCAGTCTGTCTTTCAACCCAAGCCAAAATACCTTTGTAGGGCAGTTCCCAGTGTCTGGCAGGGAGGGGGCATTGCCCAGCAGAATAAGTGGCCAACAGATAGATGCTGGGGTATTCTCAGTTCCTGAGTGTATCAGCAACCATATTTTTGGTGAAGAATGATAGATTATATTGCCAGCATCCAGCATTCAAAATTTTTAGCAAGGGGTTCTCTGCCCGGTTGCTGGGTGGGCGTGGCCATGGTGGGTGTGGCCTAGTCGGCCTCCTGCACCATGGCAGGGGGGGGGCGTTTTTCCCCCTCCCCGGGCTCCAGAAGCTTTCCTCGAGCCTCCGGGAGGGCGAAAACGGCCTCCCCAGGCTCCGGAGGCCCTCTAGAGACCGGAAACAGGCCCGTTTCTGGCCTTCCTGAACTTCCGGTAGGCCCATTTTTCACCCTCCCCGAGCCTCCGCGCGTGCCCTGCACTTACCTGCATCCAAAATGGGCCGCGTGGGGACTCCTGGTAGGGGCGGGGCAGGGTGGGCGGAGCCAACCAGGAGTGGGATTTGGGGGTTCTCCGAACTGCACAGAATCTTAGCTAGAGGTTCTCCCGAACCCCTGCGAACCCCCAGCAGCCCACCCCTGCCAGCATCAGGAGGAGAAGGAGAAGATGGGAACAGTTAAGGATGACCATAGGTTGTATGAAATATGAGCTGGGGATGAGCTAAAGGCAATGTCATGAGGACATCAGAGATAAAAGAGTTTCTCAGGTCATTTCCATGGCATAATTAGGAAACATGAAGGTGAACTTGTAGTCTTTACTACTGGATAATAAACTAAAATTCAGTTTGCAGCAAGTTGAGAAAGGGCAGAGCAGGACAGTTGATTTTCTTATAAAAATGAAACCTTGAGTATGAGAAGAAAAATGGCTATGTTATAGCCCATGACAACAAAAACAAATGATAAGCTGGCAAGATGTCAGCCTAATTTTGCAGGCAAGATTCAAAGCAAAAACAAACAAGAGTGTCAACAAAGTAGAGGGAACATATTGATGCTGTAAATGTAACAGACTAATTATAAATAATTCACACCTAACTATTTGATCTCTTCTGGGACGCTTAAAATTGCTTTGTAAGGTTTGGCTACTTTATTATGGTTTGCCACCAACTCTACAATAGACACTGAAAAAAAAAAAAGCTGTGGCCCTAGACTAAGCTTTTAAAAGGATCTCTTTCTTCAAATATTCTAGATCCAAGCCTATGTTTTATATTTTTTCTGCCTTCCTCTTGCCTTCCTTGCTGCTCCTTCTTTTTTGTTTCCTCCCAGAGAAAGACATTAAGAATATGCAGATTCTTTGACAAAGATATTACTACTGCTTTAGCCTTCAAGGTCTCTTAACATCCTGACAAACCTGCTTTGGAAACATATGGCTTGTGGCAAGCTATCATTGGATCAGGGGTGGGTTCTAACTTACCTCGCTGCCGGTTTGCTTCATCCCGCGCTGTGTGGGCATGCCGCGTGGGTGCGCATGCTTTGCAGCGTGGGATGATGATGCGCATGCGCAGAAGAAAAAACCCTGGAAAAAAATAGCTGAAAACAAGATGGCAACGCTTGCGCAGTGCCAGAAACTTGGCTTCTGCGCATGCGCAGAAGAAAAAAACCNGTTCAAACAAATAAGCATCTAAACATGCGAAAAAGAAAAAAAAATAAAAAAAAATCCCCCCCCCCAAAAAATCCCCAAAAAATAATAATTCCCCAAAAAAAATAATTCCAAAAAAAAAAAAGATGGCCCACGGATCAGCACTGACAGAACCGGTTCTGTGACATCACCGTGACGTCACCAGCGGGTCGCTACCGGTTTGGGTGAACCGGTCCAAACCGGGAGGAACCCACCTCTGCATTGAACCAAGTTAGGCTGACCCATAGAAGATTTCTAAGTCATTGTTCTTCATTAGATGACGATAACAGATGTAGGAATGCAAATCATTTTTTACTAAACATTTCTCCTTTTGACTAATATTAAAGGTCAGTTATCTATGTTAAACACTCAAATTAAAGGGGAGAAACCCCAGGCATTATTGTAACTTTAAACCTATATAGTAAATGATATAAATTGTTACTGGATATATTTGATAGAGCTGTATATTTATACAGTATAATGCAGTATTCCAGGCTGGCCCAAGCAAAGGAATGTTAAATATTGTAAATTCTTTCAGTAAATACTGAAAGAAATACCACCTTAAAGAAAGACATATTTTCCAATTGCAGAGAGTTAAGAATTCTGGCTCTACATTAGGATGATGGTACCATTTCTCTTTTGGCTTCTTCTTCCTTTTTTAACCTAACAATCAAATCAAATATCTTTATGAAGGTCTTTGACCAGTACAGTAAAAAGAGAAATTTTACAGTAAAAAGAGAAATAGTTCATGAAACAATTTGTTATTGGGAAAGGGGGAAAAAAAGAATAGGACAACAATAAGACAATATTATTAATTCAATTTAGTATTGGATTAAAGGTTTTGTGCAGTTGTATAACTTGATGAAGATACTTGTCCACACTTGTGAGTGTGGGGTTAACATTTCTGAAAAAGTAATAAACATAAATTGATCAGCGTGGCCTTTGTCTTTGGAAATAATTAGGGAGATCAAATCATGTCTCGGACACATAACAATTAGATACTGCCTTGGACTATGTGATTTGACAGTGTTACATTCTCTGGGCCAGCTATTGCAGTAATGGAAATCAACAAACACTTTACAAATGTTGAAAATGAAAAGATAATTTCACATAACCAAGAAATATGTTTATAACAGTATACTGTACACCTGTTTTAGAACTTGGTAACACATACAGGATTCTATTAGGCCTCCCGTAGTTCAATGTAGAGCCTTCGGGTTGTGAAATAGCAGGGAAAGAAACCAACAACAGGTGTGAAACATGCCTTGCAGTTCTGCAGAAGGAACGCCACATGCTACTGTATGCAGCAATGCTTTTTCACAGTTGGAGTAAGCAATTTCATTTGGTTTTGGTTCAGCGTCACATTTAAACTATGCTAAAGGAAGGATGCTCGTCTCAGCTGTTTGATATCTAATGCAGAAATAATATTTATTTTACATAAAAAATGTTCATGAATATCTCTGCTTTTAGATATGGGGAACTGAAAAATCCTGCCATTAAGAAAATATTATTTGTTAAGCACAGTATGTAGAAGTGGATAATTGTAGCTCAGTTCTCTACATTTTTATGGAGAAGTAAGTCTCACTATCTTCAGTGGGGCTTGCTCTCGGGTAAATAAGCATACAATTACAGCCAGAGACAACTTGCTTCAGACCTTATTTCTCCCTATATGAACCGTGCATCAATTAAATGTTGGCAGGCTGGATTTCTGCTCCGTTAACAGAAAAGACTGAAAGCTACGCACAGTTAGACCAGTCCTTCCTAGTTGATGGATTCCTAGGTGATGTGGGGAGGAAATCTGTTAATGTACCAATTAGAAGTAAATCATCGTCATCATCATTCTAGCCATTGTCTATCCACTGCAGGATAAAGGCCTCTTCTGTATGTTTCCAGCCTTGAGCTTTCCTTTGCCAGTTGGGCCCACAATACTTGCTGATGTTGTCACTCCATCTTGTTTTAGGTCTCTTTTGTGGACACTTTTTATCAAGTGGAATCAGGGGTGAAATTCAAAATTTTTCCCTACCGGTTCTGTGGGCGTGGCTTGGTGGGCATGGCAGGAGAAGGATACTGCAAAATCCCCATTCCCTCCCCACTCCTGGGGGAAAGATATTGCAAAATCTCCATTCCCACCCCAATCTGGGGCCAGCCAGAGGTGGTATTTGCCGGTTCTCCGAACTACTCAAAATTTCCGCTACTGGTTCTCCAGAACCTGCTGAATTTCACCCCTGGGTGGAATCCATTCTATGACTACCTTGGTCCACCTGCCTCAGTTCTTCTTGCTATGTGACCAGCCCATTTCCATTTCTTTTATTCTTTTGATGGCATCGTATATTTTCGTTTGTTCTCTAATCCATTTGCAGGTCTTTCTATCTTGTCTTGTGATGCTGAGCATGTATCTTTACATGGCTCTTTGCACCACTCGTAGCTTTTGTATCGATTGTGAGGTTAATAAGCAAAATTAAAGGAAGACTGAAATTCAAAACTTGTTTATTTGAAAGTTAAATTCTACATTAATGTTTACAGTAGCACGTGAGTTATATTATTATTCTCCTCATTTAAGGTTCTCACATGTGAGACAAAGATTGTCTTTGTATTGCATTATTTCCCTCCCTTTTTTTTTTCTGGTGTCACTATTGTGAAAAAAAAATCTTAAAATTTGCAACTTTACTGGGACTTAGATAGGGTGATAAAATGCTAGCACTGAATTATTTTACTCTCTTGCAATTGACTCATATTTATTTTATTAGTTTGTTGCTTGCATCTATTGCTCATTTTTAATGTTTTTTTTCTCCTTACTTGTCTATTACTACTTACTGGCAAAAGGATATTTATAAATATATAAATTAACTAAAATTACTCAGACTTAAAGCTGTGTAAATATGCACAACTCAAATTGCTCCAAAGCATATTTCTTCATTATCATATTTATGGAGGCCCAGGAGTATAACATCTTGTGTGATTTATACTTAACTACTCTTTATGTGTAGTTGGAAGCAGCTTTCCTCGTCATCAGTGTGGATTATTCGAACTTCATACATGCATAGCAATGTTTCTAAAATCAGTCACTAGCTATATTGCCCTGTGCAATATATTTAAGTGCTTCTTTTTGTATTTATTCAAAAGAATAAATAAAGAATGCTTTATTCAAAAGCATAAAGAAACATGCTTCTTTATATTTATTTAAAATAAAATGCTGCCGTTTAAAATGGAATTTTGAATGGGATGGCTTGCAACACATTAAAACTTAGTACCCATTTCTTTCTTTCCCTTTGTCTCTGACCTGATTTCTTGGCTGGAGTGCTGAACTCAGGAGGACATTCAGAATTGAAGGTCAGGCAATATTGAGGAAGTACACTTCCAGATAGACCCATTGACACCTGAGCAAGAGAAGGCTACCTGAAAGAAGGCTTCTAAGGCTGACCATGAGGTATGAATAGGAACAAAAGGGAAATAAATACAAAGATGTTTACATGAAAGTTATTTGACTTCATAAAACTGTTGCTCTTGGCTGCTCTTAGGTTTATCTAGTTCATTGTCCCTTTCATGAAGTTTCAGATTGTTTATCAACCTCCATCGATTTTATTACACGAAATACTTTAATCAGTGCTACTTTAACTAATAGTAGTATGAATAACGATAATATAGATAGACCTCACTTTACAATTGCCCTGTTCAGTGACCCTTCGAAGTTACAACAACACTGAAAAATAGCATTATCACCATTCCTTATATTTAAACTGTCCTTAAGATCACATGAACTACCGTATTTTTCGGAGTATAAGACACACCGGGGTATAAGACACACCTTAGTTTTTGGGGAGGAAAATGGGGGGGTGGGATTCTGCCTACCAGGTATTCATCTGACTAGCATCCTTAGTCTGGTCAGCTTCAGTGCATTAGTTCGCTGGTTTTGAGCACGCGCACGTGTTTTTTATCCCCTGGTTGGGGATAAAAAACAGCTTCTAAAGCACAGCTGATCATCGGAGAGAGAAGCAATGAGAAAAGCAGGCAAAGCGCGGAAGATCGCTTCACTTGCTAGCGCCTCATTAGGGCTGAAAAAAAGCTTCGAAAAAGCTACATTCGGAGTATAAGATGCACCCACATTTTCAGCCTCTTTTAAGGGGGGGAGTGCTTCTTATATTCTGAAAAATATGGTATATTTGGGCATTTTGCAACCAGCGGGAATTTGTAACTATTGCAGGCAAATAACTTCCTGAAAGAGATATCTAGGTGGTTCCCTGATGCTTCAACTTCATAAGATAAATCTTAAGTATTCCCATCAACTGTTTGTTGGTTCTTGACGGTTATCACCTTTGCTCTGGTTAAATATTTCAGCCCACAACTTTATTTCTAATATTCCAGATAAATGCATACTTTGAAACTGATCAAGGAGAGATTCAACCTAGAAATAAGGAGACATTTTCTGACAGTGAGAACAATCAACCAATGGAACAGCTTGCCTTCGGAAGTTGTGGGAGCTTCATCACTGGAGGCTTTCAAGATTGGACTGTCATTTGTCAGAAATGGTGTAGGGCAGGGGTGTGAAACTCAAGCCCCTGGGGCCGGATCCGCCCGTGGGGTGCTTAGATCTGGCCTGCGGGGCCGCCCTGGAAATAGCGAAGGACTGGCCCACAGTGCCTCTGCCAGCAAAAACAGAGCTCGTGAGGGCCGCATGTGCCCCCCCAAGCTCCGTTTTCGCTGGCAGAGGGTTGCAGGAGGCTGTCCCAGCCGAAAACAGAGCTCAGCAGCCTGTTTTCGCTGGCAGAGTTCTCAGGCCATCACATGCTCCCCCCGACACAAGTGACGTTATGCTGGCCAGGCCCACCCCAGTCCCCCCCAAGGTCAAATACAACCCTGATGTGGCCCTCAATGAAATCGAGTTTGACACCCCTGGTGTAGGGTCTCCTGCTTGGACGGGGGTTGGACTAGATGACCTACAAGGTCCCTTCCAACTCTGTTAATCTGTAAAAAAATCTTTAAATGTAATTATGCATTAGTAAGCTGAACTAATAACACAGGCAGATCTCTTTCTCTAGGACAGAGGTCTGCAACCTTAAACACTCAAAGAGCCATTTGGACCTGTTTCCCACAGAAAAGAAAACACCAGGAGCCACAACACCTGGGTGGGCGTGGCCAACTCAACGTCATTCACTCCCACCCAGTCACATGACCCCCTAACTACATCTACCCAGTCAGTCATTAGGGCAGAAAACCCTTGTTAAAAAACACCGGGAGCCACAAAACCCTTCTGACATCTCTCTCTCTCTCCTTCTCTCTGTATATCTCTCTCTCTCTGTATCTCTGTCTCTCTGTCTCTCTGTCTCTCTGTCTCTCCCTCCCCCCTCGCTCCCCCTCTCTGTGTATCTCTGTGTGTCTCTCTCCCCCCTCTTTCTCTGTATCTCTCCTCCTCCTCTCTCTCCCCTCTGTCTCTGTATCTCTCTGAGTCTATGTCTCTCCCTCCCCCTCTCTCTATATCTCTCTCTCTATGTCTCTCTCTATGCCTCTCTTCCCCCTCTCTCTGTATCACTCCCTCTCTATGTATCTCTATGTCTCTCTCTGTCTCGCTCTCCCTCCCCCTCTCTCCCCTTCTCTCTCTGTGTATCTCTCTCTCTCTATGTCTCTCTCTCTCCCCCTTCTCTCTCTCTCTCTCTCTCTGTTGGGCCAAGCCAGCAAGGTCTTTTTGGGGCGCTTCGCTATGTCTTTTATTTCTTCTTTTTGGAAATCTGGGCTGGCAGAGGAACGATCGCCAGCAGCGGCTTCCCTTCAGCTGACCGTTTTATCCCCCTTCTCCTCTCGCAACCTAGAACCTCACAACGCTTTTGCGCCTAGAGTGGAGGCAGGAAAGGGGACTGGGAATCCAGCTTCCCTCCCGCTCCTCCTCCTGCTCTCCCGATGT
>QLTV01001465.1:2108970-2119105 GCA_003457575.1 Thermophis baileyi
ATCATCTATCTATCCATCATCATCTCTCTCCCTCTCTCCCCCCTCTCTCCCCCCCTCTCTCTGTATCTCTCTCTATTTGTCTCTGTGTCTGTCTAGCTCTCTCTCCCCCCTCTCTCTGTCTCTCTCTCTGTTTATCTCTATTTCTCCCCTCTCTCTGTATCTGTGTGTGTCTGTATCTCTCTCCCCCGCTCTCTGATTCTGATATCAGGCATCGAGCAGGGCATGAGGCACTCTCGCAGCACCTTGTGCAGCACAACTTTAGTGTGCTTCACAATGGGGGAGATGGGGTCTCCTCCTCCTCCTGGAGCCCATTACGGCACGGAGCCACAATGTGACCCTGCCCCACTTGCCCCCAGCAACAGGATGCAGTTTATAGCTCTGAGCCCGAAGCGGCGGGATGCGAGGGCTGCCTTGAGTGCAAATGTGGCGCGAAGGAAAGTACAGGGCCGCTTCGCTCCTGCACTAAGGCTCCGGCCATCGTCTTGCCATGTGTGTCCCCCCCATAGCTCCTCGGCCGAGCATGGCGGGCGCAAATCCCAGCCCAAAGTGGCAGGAGGCAAAGGCTGTCTTGACCACAAATGTGGCGCAGAGGCAAGTACAGGGCTGCTTTGCTCCTGCACTAAGGCTCCGGTAACCCTCCTCCCCCTCCTTCTCTCATGACTCTGGCTGGCTGTGGTGGAGCCGGGAGGGTGCACATGAGCGGGGAGACTCTCAAGCGAGCGGCCACCCACCCTGTGTGTGCCTTTGATGCGCTTTGGCCAAGCCCGGCCGCTCACTTCAGGAGGGTCTCCCCGCTCATGTGCACCCTCCCAGCCCTGCTATAGCTTGCCAGGGGGTCGCGAGAGGAGAAGGAGGGGGGGAGGAGGGTCACCCGAAGGGAAGCCTCTGCCACGGCTCGCGCTCATTCCTCAGCCAGCCCAGATTTCCAAAAAGTTGTCAAGAAGAAAGAAAAGGAGTAGCGAAGAGCCCCAAGGAGAGCTCACCGGCTTTCCAAGAGAAAGAGAAGAGACACAGAGACGGAGCGAGAGAGAGATACAGACACACACACACACACACACACACACACACACACAAACATACACACACACACACACACACATACAGAGAGAGAGACGGGGAGACCGGCTGACGGGCGAGCGTCTTTGGCAAGGGCCCTCTGGCTTTCTCTGAGCCTGGCCCCCAGGGTGGGCATGCGAGGTTCGGCGGGGCCAGCCCCCTTTTCCTGCTGCCCTGAGCTTCTTAAAGCCATGGCTGGGTGCTGCGGGCCCATCCCTCTTTCCATCGTCCCCTCCTCCCAGATCCCATTCCCACCCCACCAGCCCTCGTGTTAGCGAGGCCGGCGTTGGGCACGTGGCGGAGAGCAGTTTGCTTGTCTCCCCAAGTGACTGAGGCACGCCCAGCACCAACAAGGGCTGGAAGAAGCTCCAGCAAGAGTGAGGCACTGGAGAATCAGCCCCGGCTGCTTCTCCATCCCCTGCCGTTGCCCTTAACTTCTCAGGCCAGGCGGAGTGACTGGGAGGGGAGGGTGAGGGGCGGGGCCAGCCAGTGGTGGGATCACCCGACAGGGAGCCACAGCAGAGGGCCCAAAGAGCCGCATGTGGCTCCGGAGCCGCGGGTTGCCGACACCCACTCTAAGACTACAAGACTATGCCTCCGTGGTGTTTATATGCACAAGGTATATATAATTGGAACTAACAATCCCATTGAATGACAGATTTAAACACACAGGCTATCTAATTGTATTATGACACATGGCTAAATATACAAAATGATTTTATTGAAAAGTGTGTCTAAGATGCTAAATAATTTGACAGCTCAGTTGATGATCTTTCATCTTTAGATATGCAAGTCATTGTCTATTACAGATGTTGATTTCAGGTCAATTTATCTAGCCTTTGCTTATATAAATGTACATCTATTTATTATGTAAAAAAGGATGTGCAAACTAAATCTGTTACAGACACTAAAGCGCTAAGATTATTTTCAGTATGACTTGGAACCTGAAGTTTGGCATGCAGAAACCACTGTAGGCCAACCTATTGGCAGTATGTGGAAAAAAAAGGAATAAAATAATAATATTGTTATTGCTGCTGTCATTTATTTATTGATTTGATTTGTAGTGCCACCCACTTACAACAATGACTCTGGAAAACAGGCATTGAAACATCCTTACCGAAGAGAAGGCTGAAATGTATTTTATTTACTCTTGTTTGTTTTAAATATTTATTTGCTGCCCATCATGCCATGCCACCTGTCTCATTATTAGAATAAAATTTGAAACTGGTTATCTCTGTGGATAAGTTAACATTTTCCAAAATTAGCTAGAAAGATAATGTTCATATAGATCATTTTTTAAAAGTTGATTGTTATAACAAAGCTGGAATCGTTATTTATATAGGTGTCCTAGCAGAATTATGTTACAGGGAATGTTGCTCAAAATAGGCAAAATTCTTCATACGGTGTTTTGGAGTTTGCTGACTGCTTGTTTAGCAACTGTTCAAAGTTGCAATGATGATGCAATGTTGCGAAGTTCAAAGGTGCTGAATGAATGGTATTTATCACCAGTCCTTGAAGTCACACTACCCCCATGGTCATGTGATTGTGATCTGGGTCAGGGGTGGGTTCTAACTTACCTCGCTGCCAGTTCGCTTCCTCCCGTGCCGCGTGGCCGCGCGTGCGCTTCGCACGCATGCGCAGTGCAATTTTTTTTTAAAAAAAAGCCAAAAACAAGATGGCGACGCATGCGCAGTGCCGGAAACTTGGCTTCTGCGCATGCGCAGAAGAAATAAAAAATAAAAAAAATTTAAAAAAAGATGGCGCTCATGGACCGGCACCGACCGAACTGGATCCGTGACGTCATCGTGACGTCACCAGCGGGTTGCTACTGGTTCGGGCGAACCGGGAGGAACCCACCTCTGATCTGGGTATTTGGCAACCAGCTCACACTTACAAAGACAAGCTATCTTGATTACTGTAAGTGAAGGTGTTTTTAATCTAGTGAAATTCTATTTCCTGGGTATATGTTTGTATAGATAATGATTTTCTTAAAAACAAACAAACCAGCAAGTGACAATATTTTATAACAAAGTCATAATCAGTATGCTCAATACAATATCTCCTGTTATGCATGCAATATGCTTAAATGTAATATTTTTATGAATCAGAATTGAGGGTACAAATGACTGTCTTGGCTGCACTTCTCCCAACCACCATATTTTAGAATTGCAGATCTTTCATACCAAGTAAAATCTGGTAACACAAGAGAGAGAGAAAAAAACCCTAAAAGTTAGTCAAATGTTCATATCTTGAGCTGAATTGATATAAAGTATTTTAATACATCTTAGATAATCAAAAAGAAGTTCTACAGTACTATTTTTATTAATGACTATTATCCATCCATCCATCCAATTTAGATAGCCATCTATCTCAAATGTATGACTTTCAATGGCTCACAAATGATTAAAAAATATAAACAGTTGAGTTGCAGAAAACCTTTTTTTTTTAGAATAGAATAGAATAGAATAGAATAGAATAGAATAGAATAGAATAGAATAGAATAGAATAGAATAGAATAGAATAGAATTCTTTATTGGCAAAGTGTGATTGGACATGCAAGAAATTTGTCTTCGGTGCATAAGCTCTCAGTACATGTTTCTTGACTTGGTCCACATTAAAAGACTGACCCAATGGGAAAGACAGAAAAAACCAACCAACCAACCAAACCCTGTTTTGCCTTTTGCCATAGATTTTTTTTAGTTTAAAAATGAATATGTAGGAATGTTTTTAAAAAGGTGACACCTCATCTGAATGTGTGTCATGATTTATCAATATAAACATGTATTTCTGTGTATTGCATAGTTCCAATACTTACATTAATATGGAATTTTGCTAGGCATATTTACTTGAAATAAGCTATTTACTTGGAATTTACTAAGTTCTCTGAGGGAACCACAATTCGCAAATCAGCTCTAAATACCAGCTAAAACCTGACATCATTTGTAATTCTGACAAATGTATTTAAAGCTACTGGGATAGAAATGAGGACACCCTAAGTCCATGATGGCGAACCTATGGTACGCGTACCACAGGTGGCATGCAGAGCCCTCTCTGCAGGCACGCCAGCCGTTGCCCCAGCCCAGCTTCACCGCGCATGTGTGCGCGCCTCCCGCTGGCCAGCTGGTTTTCAGGTCTCTGCTGCCCTTCACCCCCCTCATCCATTTTTGGCTTCCAGGTTGGTGCAGGAGGCCTTCCAGGCCCAAAACAGAGTGCAGGGGGCCTCGCGCGGCCCCCCTGTGTCCCATTTTGGCTTCTAGGTTGGTGCAGGAGGCCTTTCAGGCCCAAAATGGGGTGCGCGTGGGTCACACGCGCATTGCATTATGGGTGTGGTGGCGCACACGCGCTGTCGCGCGCACACGCACTTTCGGCACGCGACGACAAAAAGGTTAGTCATCACTGCCCTAAGTCCTAACCCTAACCCTTAGGCACAAAGTCAATGAGTAGCTCTGAGGCAATTGGTCTCCTTCAAACCAGGGAAGGAGACTTCCAAACCACTTCTAAAGATGTTAAGAAAACTGCAAGGACTGATATAGACAGGTGCAAAAATTCAAGATTGACTTAATGGACCCCCAAAGCCCAAAATCAATCAAACAAACAAAAAACTCCTGTCTTCCAAAAAAAAAACATAATCAACAACCCATATTAAAACTGCCTGGGCAATGGATCTAATGCTGGTAATAACTGGCTACTTGTTTAGGTCATTTTAGTTGATCCTAAAAAAGGATATTACCAAAGTGATTTTGTATTTGTTATGATAGGTAAGCATGACCACAATTGCTTTTTATATTCTTTGGATAGTAGAATTTCAATTGTTCTATTTATGTTTATGCTGAAATAAAACCTCACATACAATTCATCCTGAGGTAAGGGTGCATTAATAGTGCAGTTTAGTCTCATCCTTCATAAACATTGCAAAATTTTGATGGTTATTAAGAGTGGTATCTCTTGGTAGCATAGCAGTCTTTCAATTCTTGCTCTAGGGAACTCAAGGTTATCAGTTTCTGTCTAGACTGTTATGTTTTTAATTTGAGGGTTATATTTTGTTTTATATTGTTTCAGTTTTCAGGAACATGTGGGAACCTAATATCAAATAAATGACTGTATAATGGATAGTTCTTTAGTTGTGATAGCAGACAATGTCTCCTGTTATTAGAAGTTGCAGACAATCTATGTTCAAGGATTATTAAGTAGCCTGTACTGAATTTCGCCATTCATTTCATACCATATGCAGTCATGAATTAGTTGATGGTAATCTGTTAATAAAAATGTAATATTCTAAATTATCCACCATAAAGATATTCATGTTTTCAAAAATAAAACTCTCTTTGTAATCTTTAAGATGCCGAAATGATTAAAAATATTTCTTTCCATAACAGAGAAAAATATCATCCTTATTTTCTATGAAAAGATAATCTCGTATTAAAATATAGTAGTAACTTCAACAAGGCTAATAACTTTTATTATTTCTGGTTATGCTCAGTGTAACCAATGATTTAAAATATAAATAAAAGATTTTATTATTGAGGCTTTTGAATGTTTCTTTTAAGTTTTAATCTATTCTTTGGCTTGATAGGCATGACTGGATGAATAAATATGCTAAATAAGATGTAGAATAGAGGTGATCTAAGCACTGTTTCATTCACTATAACGTAAGCAGTTATCATCAAAGATCGCTTACCTTTAACCCCCTCCCTATTTGAATTTTGAATTCACCAGGAAGAATGCAAACAGCCAGAAATAGAAGAGGAAGAACTGCTTTTGCAATTGTGCAAATAACTGATTCAAAGGGCCATATATAAACTTTTATGCAACTGTTTTGGTGGCTAATAATTTTGAGAATAGGGAATGTATGGTTTGAATAAGGCTGGGTTAAGCTGTTGAGTTAGCAACAGGTTGCTCTACACAATCAGCTCTACAACCCATGGTGCTAGACTGGGAGAGGTTAATATCATGAGAGGAATTTTTCAAGGAGATTCACCATCACCATTACAGTTTGTCATTGCATAGACTCCTCTGTAAACAATCCTGAACAAATCAGTTCAGTCTCTCAGGCAACATAAACATCTACCAGACTATCCCACCTTCTTTACATGAATGATCTGAAGCTGCATGGACAAAGCCCAACTGAAATTGAATCACTGTTCATATATGCAGCCAAGATATTGCAAAATTGTTTGGCCTGGACAGAAATGCAACCTTGCTATCAATAGGGTAAACAGTAAAATCTGAAGGAATAAAAAAAATGAAAATAGGGAATATATGGTATGCAGAAGGCTGGTCTAAGCTGTTGAGTTAGCAATAGGTTGCTTTACTCAATCAACTCTACAGGTTGATCTACACAACCAAGTTGCCTCATCACTATATATTTCTCAAAGGTGTTATTTCATACTTGTGTACAGTCCACCAAGAAGGCAACTTCCTTCTGCATTTTCCTGCTACACATCAAAAGTTGTCATTTCTGATTTATGCTGATACAAGTAGTGCTATCTAATTGGTCTGCTGTGATTTTTTATTTCATTATTGCTCCAGTTTTCATTGTGCAGTGTAGTGGGAATGTTCCCTGTCGAATCTAATCTCACTGCCTTCCACAAATTTTTCATCGTGGGATGCTGGGATATCTGCTTCCTTCTGAAGGGAATTCAACCCACGAACCTCTGGTTTTCCCTTTCATTTCACCAGAGCGCATGAAACTCTGACTTATATATTCATAAGAGCTGTCAGTTTTTCCTTCTAGTCCAAATGATAGGAAGAAATGTAAAGCAGTAAACATTTCTTCCTCTTCCTTGGTTGTGGTCCACCAATGAACAATATTTGAAATGTGCCAAGTATGAGCGGAAGAAAAAGAAAATGGCTCATGTAAAAATGCTAGCAAAGGCAACCACATGTTCTTAAAAACCAACTCAAAGAAAGGAAAGTAATTGGTACTTGCTTTCCAGACAAAGATTTGTGTATATGGAATAGTGGTGGTATGGTAAAGGACCATAGAAGCCCATCAATCAGAGGTCATAGTAAGTATATTCAGAGAAAACACCAGATTGTCACCATAGTGAAGGCAAAGGACATGGTTGAAACCAGCGGTGGTATTCACTTACCTTCCCTACCGGTTCGCAAATGTGAGCGTGCGCACGCGATCGCTTCGCTCGCACACGCCTCTGCGCATGCACAAAGCCTTCTGCGCATGCACACAGCATCAAAAACGTGATGTGCTTACGTCCCGGCAGGTGGGCGGGGCTACCCACAGCTAGCGCTACCGGTTCGCCTGATCCGGATAGAACCGGCTGAATACCACTACTGGTTGAAACCCATAAATATTTCTTAACCAGTCTTCATTGCCAGCCAGTTTAAGGCAATTTAAGGCTCATATGAAAGGGTCCTATGTCCATTCATAGTGATCATATCCCATCAAAAGTTTATTCGTTGTCACTTCTTTTAAGAAGCAAATTAAAGCAATTTTTCCTATTCTCATGCTGCATGTGAAATTGTATTTTGGTTTTACTTTCAAAGACACCTTTTCCAATGTCCCATAAATATCTCTGCCATTTTATGTTCACCTTAAATTTTTCCATCTGTTTGCTTCTTAGCCAGGCATTCAACTCTCCTGTCTGGTCAGAACACTTTATTAATGGATAGTGATTTTAATTGCTTAGGAATTTAGGAAAGGTAAACCAGCGGGATGAAATTTGAGAAACCAGGGATTGGGAATAGAGGGGGAAAAATAGATTTACACTTCTTACTCACACATGCAACTAAGTGTAGCTTCAATCAAATAATCATCACGACTGTTTGACCCTCTGTGGATGCTGCTATAGCACTCTGGAAGTTATTATAAAATAGGCTGTTCTAATTTGGATACATGTGGCTGTATTGGTTTAATCATTAAAGAAGGAGGGTCAGTTTGGTGCAATGGTTAAAGTGGTGGCCTAGAAACCAGCAGTCTGGGAGTTCCAGTCCCACCTTAAGTATGAAAGCCAACCGGGTGACTTTGGTCCAGTCATTGTCATTCCTCTAAATTGACCTCACGGTGGTTGTTGTGGATAAAACAGGGGAAGAAAAGCGTATTAGTATGTTCACTATCTTGAGGTGTGTGTGTATGTATATAAATAAATAACATTGGGATAAAAATCTTAATAAAAAGGAAATATTACACAATTGGTACTTGATAATTTTGGGTTAGCTTAAAATCAAGTAGGATTGAAGCCATAAGTGACTTATTAGCCCTTTGGATTAAATATAATGTTATGTAATGTAGTATATTAGTAAATATTAGCTCTGTTGGATTAAAGATCATGTTATGTAGAGCCTCTGTAGGACAAATTATAAGGGGAAAACATGTTATATTTTACATTTTGCAAATTGCCATAGGGTATTTTCTCACACTCTGAATAAAAATGTAATATTTCTGATTTTCACATTGCTTGTGAAAATATGCAACCAGAGATTGCAGGTGGGGTTTTCTATACAAAGGAAAATACAGTTAAAATCAGGCAATGAGAGCAGCATGTGATCTCCAAGATAATCTATATTGACTGAGAAGAGAGCAAGAAAAACAGAGTCCAGGTTGCCAGTCTTGGCAACTTAACATAGCCAGTCATTTCCCTCTTACTGTAAGTACCATTTTTTGGAGTCTAGTTCCCAGCAATGATATCACACCAGATAATGATTAATCCCTTTTGTTATATTCATCTTTGGGAAAACTGTCCCAGCACAAAACTACTTCAATGGCTAAAATTTATCAAATACAGGTTGACTGTTGGAGATATACTGTACAGTACATAGAGGCCTAAGATTTTCTAAGCAGGCTCATCTCTTAAAATCAATATAGATAAAAGACATTTACAGCATTATGCTATTACACTTCCAGGCGGCTGATATTAACATTTTGACAGTAATAATGTTGCAAGCTCAGAAACTTTAACTGAATTTATAAGAAGCAATGTCTGTAACATTAAATTTTAAGGGCTCTGACATGGTATTTTATGCAAACTCTCCTCCTCAATTCACTGAAATGGATTTGATCCCATAAATCACACTTGAAATAAAATTTGCCTAAAAAGCCATCGCTTTTATCTTAAATATTAGAGCTTAACAAATAACAAAACCCCTTCTCCAAATTTTCCATTTTTATTATAGACATTTGGAATATAACCTTTTTTTTTATTGTGAAACTTTGGCTTCAACATAAACGGTTACCTTAGAACTATAAATATTTCAGATGTGCTGTACTTTCTGATATAAGCAGGTATAGAAGGAATGTATATTTCAGTTGCCATTTGACTTTGAGTTATATTCTTAATGTAAAATTATGTGCTCTCAATAATGTTGTCATTAGATGAATAATTTACTCTTTCCCATATGAGAATATAGTTGTTGCTGAAAAGAAGAGCTTTGTTCCCATTTCCCAAATCAACAATATCTCAAGATGGCAAGATGGTGGTCACAGAAGCATGATCCTAGTCCTTTCTGTATGTGTACATTGATGTAGCATGAGTATTTAAGGAGGTATGCTTCAGTTGTGCTACTGCAACCACTGTCTTGTTTGTTATTGTCTTGCTGCCTCACGGATGCCACGGCCCCAATATTATTCTTCTCAAATAGGAAGGTTTTATTTTATTTATTATTATTTTTTAATCTCATCTTTAGTATTTTTATAAATAACTCAAGATGGTAAGCATATCTAATACTCCTTCCTCCTCCTCCTATTTTCCCCACAACAACAATCTTGGGAGATGGGTTGGGCTGAGAAAGAGTCACCCAATCATCTTTCATGGCTAAGGTGGGAATAGAACTCACATTCTCCTAATTCAGCAGTTCTCAACCTGTGGGTCGCGACCCCTTTGGGGGTCGAACGACCGTTTCACAGGGGTCGCCGCGCACGCTAGCCCGCCATCTTGGTGCCACCGTCAGCAGGGGTGAAATGCTCCCGGTTCAGCCATGCCTGCGGGTTGCCGGACAGCTGGTAGCGACGGAAGAGGGAGACTTCGCCCACCCGCCCGGACGCCGCCATTTGGGTTCTTTTACCCTCTGCGCACGCACAGAACGCTTTGCGCATGCGCATAGAGTAAAAGAACCCAAATGGCGG
>QLTV01001465.1:2130214-2149745 GCA_003457575.1 Thermophis baileyi
GTGTATCATATCTCGACCATGGCGAGGCCTGTTCTGAGTGGAACCTGTCCTGTTAAACCGCTGTATGGTCTTGGCCACCATGCTACAGCTCAGTTTCAGGGTCTTGGCAATTTCTTATAGCCTAGGCCATCTTTATGTAGAGCAATAATTTGTTTTTTCAGATCCTCAGAGAGTTCATTGCCATGAGGTGCCTTGTTGAACTTCCAGTGACCAGTATGAGAGAGTGAGAGCGATATTTAACACACCTGCTCCCCCTTCACACCTGAGACTTTGTACCACTAATGAGCCACATGACACCAGGGAGGGAAAGGGGCTACTTGGGCCCCATTTGGACATTATCACTTAGGGGTGTACTCACTTTTGTTGCCAGCAGTTTAGACATTAATGGCTGTGTGTTGCATTATTTTGAGGGGACAGCACATTTACTGTTATACAAGCTGTACACTCACTACTTTACATTGTAGCCAAGTGTCATTTCTTCAGTGTTGTCACATGAAAAGATATACTTAAATATTTACAAAATGTAAGGGGGTGTACTCACTTCTGTGACATACTGTATATACATACATATATACATATAAACATACATAAATACATATCAAAGTATTTCATTAAAAAAGTCCCCTTACTGCCTGATATCTCTTTTTCTATTAACCCCATCTCATTATTGGCATTGAAAAACGTCTTCACCACACCTGAAGATGCCACAGTTACTTCAGAGGCAGAAGTAAGATCATAGACATAGGTGAGCCTATGCAAAAGTAGCTAATGCTTCTTTGTCTGATGTTTTACTTGCCTTCCTTGTTTTCCTTGTTTCCTTGATGAGTTATGCACAGATTTTCATGAAGAAATGTTTTGTATCTCTAAGCATATATATGGATAGCTCTAATTCCGCAGCACTAAGGTACAAATAGCCTATAGTACATTACTGCCGTGCAATTGTTATTTTATATGAAGCCTCTTACAATAATTCTGCTGTTGTCCAAATACATGCAGAAGTGTAATTTATTTATAAAGATGCGATCTCTTGCTGTGGAAAAAAGAAGTAGCCATTTCTTTTCCTTCAGTTTATCAATCATCATGTAATTTCAAGGCATGTGTTTGGGTATTTGAGGCTACTTTGTATAGATAGTGGAAGAATTGAATGTGATTGTGTAATTTAATCTCTAGGTTGTTTCTTTTTTCTTGTATACAAATCTGAGTTTGAGTTTGGGTTAAAAATATTTTGGTTTCTGAGAATGCTGACTTCATCTATTTATTGAAAACAGATGCAAAGAGCAAACTAAACTTTTCAGCCTAGACAATCTTGATTGAATCTGTGATAAGACTGTCTAAGGGACCATGGTAAAATGTTCTTATATGGGCATGCATTTGAAATACTTTTTAAAAAAAATAGTTTGACTGATTTATATATGTTCTTGTTTACCTTCATTCCCTTTGATTAACTGCATATTCCAGTAACTAAGAGAAGAATTCATAGAAACTTTCATTTTAAAGGATTTCAAAATTAAAATAAAATTAAACCCATAAAATTAGAAAATGAAACAAACTGAAAAGAAGCTGTAGGCTTAAAAAGAACAAAAATAGAAGTAAATTCCATCCCACTGTACTTTATAACTGATGTTTCTAATATTAAAAGTTTATCTGATTACACAATATGATAAACCATTCTTGTGAGGCTGTCCTTTTTAAAAATATTGATAAACTTTTTCTAATAGCTAGAAAAGCTACTTCCATTTGATTGGTTAGACCCAATCACGGATGCTTTCCCATCTACCTAGTCCCATTACAGAATGCTAAATACAGATTAAGTGGAAAAAGCTAATGTGTTTTGATTAAAAGTCATGGAACCTTTATTAGATAATTGTTAACTGCTTACACTTGAACAGAAGTGGTATTCAGCTGGTTCGGACCGGTTTGGGAGAACCGGTAGTAGCAACCTGCAGTTCTGCCCACCCACCCCGGCGCTATGCCGTCCTATTTAGGCACATTTTGAAGCCGCGCACATGCGTGCAAGCCGCGTATGTGAGCAAAGCGCATGCACGGAAGGCTGTGCACATGCGCAGAAGGCGCGTGTGACTGAAGCGAGCGTGTGCGCGTGCTCACATTTGCGAACCGGTAGGGAAAGTAAGTGAATACCACCCCTGCACTTGAAGACATATTACTCAGACCAGGGTAATGTTGTGTTTCTTGTTGTGCTTCCTACCATATGGCTGCCTTCCTTTGTCTACAGATATTTTCCTCATACCCTGTAGTGAAATTTTAGAGCAGGAATAATTTCTGTGAGATTCCATATAATGACATTCTAGAACATGAACAGTTTGCATAACCATTAAAGAAAATTTATCAATAGCTATAGTCCCTAAGAAAGCAGCTCCTTAAGAAAGCAGCTACCATGGTCATTGGTTCTCTCTCAGTGTTTGTTTATTTATTTATTACATTTTTCTGCTGCCCATCTCCCCTACAAGATGACTCTGGGAGGCTTACAAGTTGTAAAACAAGTAAAAACAATTAAAATATTAAAACATTAAAACTACAGATTAAAATATTATTAAAAACTATGCTAAAACTGAAAGTAAGAGAGTTAAGAAATGGATGGGATGGGGTTGAAGTCTTCTTATTCCGTCAACCACTTCCAGCTATTAGCGCACCCTTCGGGGTCGCAGGCCAACTAGCAAAAGGTTTTAATACCCTTCAGGAAGGCTGAAAGGGAGGGGTCAGTTCTCACCTCTGGTCAGTGGTGGGATTCAATTTTTTTTACTACTGGTTCCGTGGGCGTGGCTTGGTGGCCGTGGCAGGGGAAGGATATTGCAAAAGCCCCATTCCCTCCCCACTCCTGGGGGAAGGATACTGCAAAAAAATCTCCATTCCCACCCCACTCCAGGGGAAGGATACTGCAAAATCCCCATTCCCACCCCCCTCCAGCAGAAGGATACTGCAAAATCTCCATTCCCACCCCACTCCTGGGGGAAGGATACTGCAAAATCTCCATTCTCTCCCCACCCTACTAACCTGCTTTCCAGCTCCGTTCTCCTGTGCAGGGCAACAAAAGAAGACCCAGCCGATCAGCTGGGACTCGGGAGGCAGCAAATAGATGGGGGCGGGGCCAGCCAGAGGTGGTATTTGCCGGTTCTCCAAAACTACTCAAAATTTCCGGTACCGGTTCACCAGAACCGGTCAGAACCAGCTGAATACCACCTCTGCTTCTGGTGCTAGAATGTTCCACGGGGTATGAGTGTTTATCAGAAAGATAACTACTTTGAGCCCAAATACTCTGCATTGTTTTATCTAATTATTTAATACATGATTTTTACCCAGAATAATATAGTCACAATTCTCATATTTTTCTGTGGTAACTTTTGTTCATAAAGAACACTTAATAATCAGAATATTTTGAAACCTGGAATAAATTATATTATTGGTGGGGAAAGAGGAAAGTCAGGATTATGAAGTAGCGATATAATTGGAAAGATACAGAATTTTATTTTTTCCAAGAAAGATAATGGAATTGATATTGTATAAAATATTTTATTGAATAAAAAATGAAGATATATTTAGATAGAGATAATGTATATTTAGGAAAGGAAGCAATTTAACGAAAATATGTAAACTGGACTATCCGTCATGTACTTGTCTTTTTGTTTTATATGTTTGTTTGTTTTTAACTGTTTTATAAATAAAAAACTTTTTAATTTTTTTTAAAAAGAACATTTAATATTCTACTGCAATCAACATTTTTATTATGAACTTATTGACATGACTGTGCATTGCAAAGTATTATTGATAAATTGTTCTGTCCAACTTTGCTGCAGGAAGATAATTGATCAGAAGCATGAGTCGGTTGTAAGGATGATGGGCATGTGTCAGGTAGCCAAAAGACTATTTGATTAATCCTCTGCATCATATCACTTTATATTATTAAACTTTCACAGTAGCTCCTTTTTAAAGATAATGTTGAAAGAGTGAGATAGTTTTTGTTTATTGAATACAAAGTTACTATTCTCTCTTTGAAGGCTAGCCAACAAACAGAATGCATGCATATCGGTTTCATATGTTGATCCAAGAATCTGAACTGAATCTGAATATTGTCTCATTGGCTGCTTTATTACAACAAAGAAAAAGATATTAAATTGATACTAACCTAAGATGAATATAAAATATGCACCCACAAAAGGCATTTATCTATTCAATCCAATCATGATGGGTTGAATAAGTCAGGAAATCCTCTAACTCGATATGCAAATATTTCCATGACATACAAAACTTTAAGGATTTACAAAGCCACTTCTAAATTCCTCAGGAGTTCTGCACCCTATAAATATTTAAAAGAAATTTCCGTACCTAAACAGTCACTCAGTTTCTTGTTTGGGTTTATGAGCATGAAATAAATCAGTAAGGCGGGGGGCCAGAAAAAGAAGGGGAGTGTTTTTGCTTTGTTTAGATGTTATTTAGCATATCCCCTGATACAGCAAAACTTTTTGTGCTAATGATCCTTTTCAGTCATTCTTTTTCATCACCCCATCACATTTTCAAGGAGGAAAAAAAAAGATGAATTCTAACTCTTAATCTTAGCTAATGGGAAATGTGTCTAATTAAAATCTCATCAGTGTAAAAATGCGTTTTGTTCATTGGGCATATCTAAAGAATATAGTCTAAAATAGCTCCTTCCTGTAATTTTTTCCACTTTAATTTGCAATGCAACGTCTATATAATTACATAGTGCTTTCCCTCAATTAAACTACTCTATGGAAGCAAAATGGAGTGCCTTGCACATAGATGCTACCCTTCTAAAAAGAGCCGAGGTGGCGCAGTGGTTAGAGTGCAGTACTGCAGGCTACTTCAGCTGACTGTTCAGCAGTTCAGCGGTTCAAATCTCACCGGCTCAAGGTTGACTCAGCCTTCCATCCTTCCGAGGTGGGTAAAATGAGGACCCAGATTGTTGGGGGCAATATGCTGACTCTGTGAACCGCTTAGAGAGGGCTGTAAAGCACTGTAAAGCGGTATATAAGTCTAAGTGCTATTGCTATTGCTATTCTTCTTTCTCTTTTAAAGGAAACTCCGTGAGTTCTTGTGAGAAGACTTCTACTTACAGGACAGAGGTGGGTTCCTACCGGTTCTAACCAGTTCTTTAGAACCGTTAGTAAACCGTTGATGACATCACGGAACCTGTTCTTTCGATGTGTTCCATGGGCGCCGCCATCTTGGATTTTGCTTCTGCGCATGCGCAGAAGTTATTTTTTTGATTGCTGTGGGGGGCGCACAAAGCGCGCGCGCGCATGGCGCGACCCTGAACAAACCGGCAGCAAACGGATTCAGAACCCACCCCTGTTACAGGATACTGTAAATTGGAAGAGGAAGCAATTCTTATTCATTCCTCTTTCCCTCTATAGCTGTTTGTGTTGCCAACCAAACAGATGTGAGGAGTTATAGACTTCTTAAAGCAAATGTAAAATGTTGCTGGAATTAGAAGTCTCATATCTCCCAATCTCCTGAAAGATTTCAGAATTTTGACCTCACATGGTAGACTTTGCATATTTTGTCAGAACTGAATTGGGGAGTTGTTATATATTCTCTCACTCTTGATGACCTTAATAACTGAACTGAAAAGGGTCCTATTAGTGACATCTATAGAACCTAACCAAACATGAGAAGCAAGGAAGGTTGCAGGTTGGACAAAAGACAAGCCACATGTTCTTCCACCACACTAATAATTACAGTAAGTGCATGTATTCAACATCTTGCTCCAGTAATTCCTTGTCATTAAATGGAATGAGACTGGTTAATAAAAAGCAATTAATACTTTTATTATAGTCTGGGTGAGATTGCACAACTTGCCAGAAAAAGCTAAAATAGTTTGAGACCCTGCAAGTTGTAAGGATCTATCATTTTTTAGCATGTTCTTGAGCCTTGATGTTGCATTAAGCCAAAGTTTGGTTTCTTTATTTGGGCCTGATAGGTAGACAGAAAAACTGTCTTTTTTAACCTGGACTTGGTGTGTTCAGTATGTAGCCTGGCCTCAGCCGATTTGTCCCTTCTCTTCAAGAAAATTTTCCTCAGGCCATAATCCATTCTGCAAATTGAAAGAGAATTCTGACTTTGGTCTACAATTCTTCTGTGACATTTATTACTCCACTCCTGAAGTGAACGTTTCTTGGAGATGCAGAACTTAGGAGCTCAGAGAGAAGCTACTTTCCATTGCTGCTGGGGACACTACCCTTTTGCTGAAGTAATGTAAAGGATCTTTAGTCTCTGAACTATTGAAAGCAAGAAAATGCAGAAATGTTCTGAAGAATTCTTTTCCAACTTAGATGCACTTTTTTTTTTTTACATCTGGTCTTCAACAAAGATTTCTCAGCCATGGCCATCATAGGTGCGCAAATTTGGGAGTCAAAATTCATACTCCTCAAGAGCAACCAATGAGAACACCCCACCAGATGAAAACATAATCCGGAAAATATTGGACTGTGCAGAGATGGATAGATTGACATTGAAAATAAACGATAAAAGGAAATACAGAGTACTATTCAATGTGGAATAGGTTTTATCAATGGTTAGAGATAAGAGGTAGAAGTTAGATGAAGAAAGATTATTGTTATGTGTAAGCAAAATATGAATGTTGTCTATAATTATAAGTATGCTAGTACAATTAATATGATTATAAATAAGCTAATATACCGGTAATTATAAATATTGCTATAATTATTACATGTATTATCATTATCACTATCAGTATATCTGTTATTTTTTTTCTTTTGTAAAACGAAGTGCCTGGATAATACACTGTCTTCAAAATATTTATATATAAATAAAAAACTTGACTTAAAAAAAAAAGAGCAACCAAGGAGGAAACTTATGGCCTAAAAATAAACTATTTTTAATCGAGTCTTTGGGGGGAAAAAAACCAGTAGAATAGACCATGTTGGAATAGGCTATCTAACACTTTGCATTTTAGTAAAGATCTTTACAGTATGTTTGCTTCCATTAAACAAGTTCCTAAGTCTTAAAACTGCTGTGAACTTTCTCGTTATTGTCTTAAGGTTATGACACAAATATTTTCCTAACATTACTCTAACTTTTAGCAATGATGGTATACAATGACAATTGTTGTAAGGCATATCCTTCTGGGTTCAGTTCCAAGTGGGGAAAAAAGACACTGGATTCCTGGAAGTTGCTTGGAAAGAAGGTTTAATGGTGGACAGGAGCACATGGCAGGGGCTCCTGAACAGAAAAGGTGGATCGCATGCTTCCAGATGTTTTGACAAAAGATTCAAATTGATCAGGTCAGGGAGACTTGATCCAGGTGCCATGAGGCAGAGGGCTAATCCTATCTTTGTTATGTAGAATAGACTGCCCATTGACAAAGGTGGGGGGATGAGTGAGCTGGGCCATTCCTTGATGGCCCATTGACAAAGGTGAGGGCTACTAAGAGTGAGTCTGTTTCCTTTCTAAAAGCATGTTTCTCAATTTCTCTAGGGATATTCTATATAATATTCTGCCTTTTTAATTTTTCCTAGGATATTTCATTTTTCTAGGAGAGGGGTGGGTGCTAACTTCCTACACTATGTTACCATGTTGATACAGAGATCATAGGTGGGCAGCTTTAGTCTTGGGCAGAATGAAGGAGAAGACTTAAGTAACTCTTATGAAGCAAACAAGGGCATTAAATAGGATATTGATGCATGCATTGTAATATGTTTATTTCCAGTGAGAGATATTTGCAGGTTTTTCCTAAGAAGCCCTGATAACTTTAGCTGCCTTGGGAACTATACATCTTGATTTTGTGTAGCAAAAATAACACTTGCAGTTACACTTATGAAGGAAAAGATGTTTTGTCCTGATGATTGGATTCATGAATATTCTCACATGCAATGCTGCATCCTTGAAGCAGTTGTCATTTGCTCTTCTAAAGACCTGCACCTCCATTTCAAAGTGCAGTGGCCTGTAAAACTCTTTGATTTGTTTATTACACACATTTCAGAATAGGACATTGCTGTTGGCTGCCTGTGTGATGCAAATGTATCATTTAAATGACTCAAATACCCAACCGTATAGGACTTTTGAAGCAGGGAAAGTGGGCATCTCCAGGTACTGGTTGGGGGAAAACATACTATATGTTTTGGACCCTTAAGAGTTGGATGTTTTCCAAACATAGACAGATAACACATTATTTTTTAAAAAATGAAATCTTGTACTTAACAGTAAATATAATGTCATTTTACATCTCTTATGTTGTAAACTCTTTCATCCATCCTGAATATAACTACAAAAAAAAAAGTTATATGAATTGGAAGCATCTCCATCTGACAGGTTGGGAGGTCTGTTTATTCACAAATTAGATGGAGCACATATTCTCCTGTATTTTTCTGCCAGTGTTCCTAAATATAGACAAATGAGGCAAGATTTCCTGAGATTCTTGAATGTCTGTTGCCACATGTTAAAATGTGTAATGCAAATTAATTGTCATAAAATGTTAAGATAAGCAGAAAAAGAATTTTGTATATACGTGTTTAGCAAATATTCTCCGAATGTCAGCATTTCATTTAAAATCAGCCACAAATGTTTATACTGTTGCAAACAGAGGTTGACTGTAATTTCAAAATGATGATTACTCAAAAAGTTCAGCAGCTGTCATTTTCTGGCCAATTCTTCTAATAGTCTATGGAAATGAAAGAAGTAGGCTTTAACTTTCTTTTTCTTTTTCTTTCTTCTCCTTCCCTACTTTTTAAAATAAGAGATGAGAATTATGATTTATTAGGGTCTACAGAACCAATATTTAGTTCCAGACACTTAAGGGGTGCTTGAGATTGTATTGTATAGCCATCCTTTCCATGCAAATAGACCAGGGTCAACAGTGTATGGATTTTCTGTCCCCTTTTCTGAGTTTGGGGACCAGTTTGTGTGTCTCTGAGCTTTAGCACAATTAAAGCTACTGTAATTTATGCTTCTTTCTCCCCTAAAAATAGCCATAAACCATGCTACTGATTTGTGATGATTGCATTTAGCAGTATGTTCAGAGGTCAAAAGGAAGGGGAGGGGAGGAAAGGGAAGGGAAGGGAAGGGAAGGGAAGGGAAGGGAAAAAGGAAAGGAAAGGAAAGGAAAGGAAAGGAAAGGAAAGGAAAGGAAAGGAAAGGCATGTATACTTCTTTCCAAGTGACTGAGTTCTCATTATATACTGTAGCATCACAATAGAATATGTTTAAAATGGTTTGTTGGCTAAAAAGCAAAGCTCAGAAATAGATATCCAATTATCTAATTATGAGGCCATTTTAATAACATTTTAATATTTCTCCCAGTTATTATCTCCCAGTTTTACAGCCATGTAAAAGAGATACTTGCCCGAAAACAAAAGCTAAAATACTGCTGTTTTGAAAAGCTTTCAACATTGGTTATATTGGACATAAGGCATCTCATTTTAAAAGGGAACAATTATATTAGGAAATTGTCATTAAATTGCAAGGAATATAGGATTAAGGGAAATATCGAACATGTATTTGAAATATTGAGGGAGGATGAATTCTGAGTAGCATGGAAAGAAAAGAAAAGTTGTTTTGAGGCCACATGCAGCTCTCTTAGCAAAGCCAAGACCTTGAGGAACAGTGGGATCACATTGGACAGTTCCTTGACCCTCACATCTTCAGGCATCTTGTAATGGACTTTGAGACTTACCTTGGAAGACAGGAGGAGGAGAAGGAGGAGGCACAGCCTAGACAATGATCAGACAAAAGATATCTCATTTCAGCAAAGGAATGAGGATGTGGGAAGCATCTTAGAAGGGGAGGTCCATTGTTCTCTGGAAAGTAAAGGCAAGGAATGAAATGTGCTTTCAGATTTGAAGGCTCTATTACTATAACCTTACAACAAAAGTAGTAAAAGTACTCATGGTTTTGGTTTACAGTATTAACTGTAGTCTTTAAGGGCTGACATACCTTGAGTTTTTGGTCTTCACAATGATCAAATTACTAGCAAGTAATCTTGCAGAAAACTCCTTTAAAAAGCTACCCAATATATTTTTATATCACCCCACCCCACCCCAAACCAAGATTCTTTCAGTAGAGATATCTTCCTCTATTAACATAATTGTTCCATGCTGATTGGAATTATTTGTTTGTTTGTTTGTTTGTTTCCAGTGCATGGAAATAATCATACAGCTGTTAACCCCCCCCCCTTTTAAGCATTCTACTGATGCTGGTTCAATACCAGGAGACTTAGAAGTGAGGCAGGAAGCAAGGCTAATAGGAAAAATCCCATTATTTTCTATGTACATTGATTATTGTAGACAGTAGTCTAACACCCCACGTTCATCCAGATTTAACATGGGTACATTAAAACTATTTATTTTATTTATTTATTTTGTGAAGTACGTATTTGATAATATACATAAGTATAACATTATTTGAATACATAAAATGAGTACAAATAAAAGGGAACATTTGGATAGGGACGGTAGGCACGCTGGTGCGCTTATGCACGCCCCTTACAGACCTCTTAGGAATGGGGTGAGGTCAACAGTAGACAGTCTAAGGTTAAAATTTTGGGGATTTGGGGATGAAACCACAGAGTCAGGTAGTGAGTTCCAGGCATTGACCACTCTGTTGCTGAAGTCGTATTTTCTGCAATCGAGTTTGGAGCGGTTCACTTTGAGTTTGTATCTGTTGTGTGCTCGTGTATTGTTGTGGTTGAAGCTGAAGTAGTCATTTACAGGTAGTACATTGTAGCAGATAATTTTATGAACTACGCTTAGGTCATGCTGAAGGCGGTGTAGTTCTAAATTTTTTAAGCCCAGAATTTCAAATCTGGTGGTGTAAGGTATTCTGTTGCGAGCAGAGGAGTGGAGGACTCTTCTCGTAAAATATCTCTGGACACGCTCAATTGTATTAATGTCCGATATGTAGTGCAGATTCCAGATAGATGAGCTGTATTCAAGAATTGGTCTAGGAAATGTTTTGTATGCTCTGGTTAGTAGTGTATTAGTAATATTACCGGAGAAGAAGCTACGCAAGATTTACAACTCTTAATGCCTTTTTGGCAATGTTGTTACAGTGGGCTTTGGCACTTAGATCATTAGATATGAGTACTCCAAGGTCTTTGACAAAGTGAGGGTCGTCTGTAAGGTCATGTCCATTCAGCTTGTATTTAGTGTTCTGATTCTTTTTGCCAATGTGTAGGACAGAGCATTTGTTGGTTGAGATTTGGATTTGCTAGTTATTCGATCATTCTGACACAAAGTCAAGATCTTTTTGAAGGGTAGCAGTGTTGTTGGTGGTGTTAAATAGTTTTACATCATCGGCAAAGAGAACACAGTTGCTTATAATATGATCGCAAAGGTCATTTGTGTAAAGTATAAAGAGTGTTGGTCCTAGTAGGCTGCCTTGGGGGACACCGCTATTAACAGGTGTGGGATTTGATAGGGCGGTCCCTATTTTGACCACTTGTTGTCTGTTTGACAGGAACGCAGCTATCCAGTTATGTAGGGGTCCAGAGATGCCATAGGATTTTAGTTTCAGAAGTAGTTTGTCATGTACCACTGAATCGAAGGCTTTACAGAAGTCTATGTAAATTGCATCTATTGTTTTGCCCTGATCAAGTTTTGAAGTCCATATGTTTTTGCAGTGTAGTAGTTGTAGATTACAGGATAATTTTTTTCTGAAACCAAATTGTTTGTTAGAGAGTAGGTCGTTCGTTTCTAAGTGGAGGGTAATGGATTGGTTACTGATTGATTCCATGACTTTGCAGGTGACGCAGCATAAAGAGATTGGTCTGTAATTTTCAACTAGGCTGGGGTCTCCCTTTTTGAAGATGGGGATGACCGTGGCTAGTGACCATAGGTTTGGTAGGGAGCTGGTCCTGAAGGATTTTTTCAAAGATTATGCTTAGAGGTTCAGCCATAGCAGTGGAAAGCTTTTTTAGGAAGTATGCACATAGACCATCAGGTAGTGCCTTTTCAACGTTATCTTCTGTGAAATCTATTTGTGTTAGATCATTGTAATTATTTGTGGTACGACTAGGGAATGTTGGGCATGAGCCATTGCTGTTTACAAAGACTGAGCTGAATAATGTATTGAAGAGGTTGGCTTTAACTGTTTCATCATTACATTCTTTACCGTTAGGTCCTTTTAGGGGTGGGATGTTTGTTGTTTACAAAATTGTAGAAAGCGCGGTTGGATTTTGTGTGCAGAAGGTTTTCCTCTTGTTTGCTGTGATAGTTGGTACATTCAGTCTTTATTTGGTGGCATATATTTTTGTAACGGTTTTTAAAGTTTGCTCTGTAGCCAGTTTTTTTCCGTCAGAGAGATTTTTTTTTTTTGGATTGGAGCTTCCTTATTGATATGGGCAGTTTGTTTGTTTGTTTGTTTGTTTTTTGGTAGTTATTAGTGGTACATGTAGTTTGATAGTTCTTTTGACTTCAAGCAAGAAAATGTTATAATGGTCGTCGGCAGTGTTACAGCCAGAGAATAGTTTGCCAATCAAGAGATGAGAGGTCGGCGTCTATGAGATCATAGTTGGCTTTTTTGAAGTTGTAATTGGGTATCCCATCATTAAGGTGATTTTTGTAATGGTGTATATTGAAACAAAAGTCAATCATGCTGTGGTCACTATTGCAAAGGGGTTCTTTTATTTGTAGTCCATAAAGTGAGCTTAAGCTGTTGCAGAAGATGAGATGGAGGTAGTTGTTGAGTCTAGTGTTGTTAGTTACTAATTGATCTAGTCCCAGATTAGTAACAGCGTTGTATAGGGTTGCATGGATGGGTTCTGTCATACATTCATTTAGGGTCCAATTAATAAGAGATAGATTGAGGTCACCAAGAAAGATAAGAGGGTATGGGCAGGAGGCTGCTCACATTAGCAGTGAGGTTAATTTGTTCCCATGTGTGATGTCGTAGTCAAGGGCTCTGTAAACATAGTAGGAAGCGAACAAGATTATTACTTTGGAACCACAAAGTTCTGAAGAGGCTTTTCTTTTAACACATTTGCAGGATTTAAAAAATGAATTCAATTACTCAGAATCTGAAGGCACAATGGTTAGTTGGAATTGCCACTTCTTTTGACCCCAACTACCCACTAATATTTGGAGAGTTTTCAAGAGAGGCTAAGCCAGCTTAAACTGGCTAAAGGTTCTAGCAGTTCTAACCTGAACCAATCCTGCCATATTTTAGGATAGAAATGTCTTTTTTTTTTAAAGAATTGCCCCACAACATTCACAATTCAGCAATGTTTGTTGGCCTGCTGAGTTTTTGTCCACACTTTCATATCAGACATATGGAAACCTACCCTCTAGAAGTCTTGGGGCAATGTTTCCAAGAATTGTCTTTGGTCATGCTGCTTGGGGTCTCACAGTAGTTGGAACCAAAAACAGGTTTGAGAAAGCTTTGATCTAGGCTTCAAGGTATCTTCTCCCTAAATGTTTTCCTACAATCCAAAGTTAGGATTCCAAAACTTATATTTAGTAACGAAAATTACAGTAACCTAAATAGCTCACATCACACTCTAAACTTTTTTCCCTATCACATTGTTTTAAATGACTCTGTTTTGGCAGCACTAAAAGTATAGGCTTTACATAGACTTTGTTATTCAGTGACTCTAAATTTAGATTTTGGGTTTTCTATTTTTTTTCCAGTTATATATAATCGTGAAACCAATTTCTATTGATAACTTAATTTTGCTTTGTCTCTAGATATACTATCATCATATTTCTTGAAATATGGATTTTTTAAAAACAAATCTATTACATTTTAGATCCACAAGGAATACAAATTGAAATGGATTTATCCACACTCCTTGTCTCTTTCTTTTTTATCTCTTCTTTACCTATTTAAATAGCAGAAACACTAAATACATATAGATCATTAAAATCACTGCGCCACGCCTTAATAATATGAAAATATCACAAATGATATGCATGGTTTTAATTTTGAGTTTAGTATCATTATTTTGCTTTATGTTTTTTTTAACATTCTCCTTTTTATTCCCAGTATTATGTTAACACAGTTTGCACTCATGAAATGCAAATATCTTTGAAAGATTGTTGTCATAATGTAGAATACAGGTAGTCCTTGACTTACAACAGTTCATTTAGTGAACATTCGAACTTACAGCAGCACCAAAAAAAAAAGTGACTTATGACTGTTTTTTCACTCTTACAACTGTTGCAACATCCCCATGGTCATGTGATCAAAATTCAGAAGCTTGGCAACTGGCATGTATTTATGATGATTGCAGTATCCTGGGATCATGTGATTTTTGCAACTTTTTGACAAGCAAAGTCTATGGGGAAGCCAGGTTCACTTAACAACCACATTACTAAATTAACAACTGCAGTGTTTCATTTAACAACTGGGCAAGGAAGGTTGTAAAATGGGGGGGGAAATCACTTAACAACTGTCTCACTTAGCAACTGAAATTTTGGGTTCCCCAACTGTGGTCCTAAGTTGAGATCTACCTGCAGTGGGCTTGAACTTACTATTCCTCCAGGATAAGCACGTGGGAAGGACTTGTTTGCTAATACATTCAAAGGGAAATGCATCGAAGAACTCTCGTTCATTGTACTGGCTTCCACATTTTGTACGGCAGAAAAAGTTTCCAGATTGGAACTTTCAAAACATTTTTATAAACTGTCATTAAAAAAAAATGACACTAGGGGAAGAAAGCATATTTCTGTGTTCCCATCATTGTACTGTGATTTACAAAAGAACCAGTAGGAGGAGTTTTTGCCAGCATAGGAAAGTGGAAAAGGAAGCAAAGAAAGTCATTGTTGTATATTATGTGAGGGGGGAAAAACCCCACATTATCTACTTTCGTAGATTTCCATAAAATAAATTGTTTGCTTCACACAGTGGCATTCTAGACAGTCAGGCCAGTGGAATACATGGTATTCTACCGTTATCAGCAAAACAACAATTCTGATCAACTCCCTAGGTGCCTGCAAAAAATCGAGGAGGGAGAGCAAAAGAGGACTGAACACAGAGATTTATTAATGATTAGAAGTCCCTGGCATTTGAGATAGGACAAAACTGTGATTCCCCTAGATTGAGAAATGCAGAGTGATATAACAAGCAGAACTTGTATTTCAGACCTTTTCCTTGAAGCAAGGGCAAGTTGGCCTTCTCCCTCTTTGACTTTAAGTAAACCAGCTGGATTTCAGCTGAATGTTATTTTCCATACAGGATGTGGCAGACTATTCTCTACCACTCTAGAGAATGGCAGTCTAACTTCAAGGGCACCATCAGGCTTGGCACACACAAAAGACAAATGGCTGAAATGTCTGCCGTACATCTTCTCACAAGTCCCCTGACAGTCTCTCAATAAATAAAAATGCTACAGGAAGAGCCGTGGTGGCGCAGTGGTTAGAATGCAGTATTGCAGGCTAATCCTGCCAACTGTCAGCACTTCGATGCTCACTGGCTCAAGGTTGACTCAGCCTTCCATCCTTCTGAGGTCGATAAAAAGAGGACCGAGACTGTTGGGGACAATATGCTGACTCTGTAAACCGCTTATAGAGGTCTGTAAAGCACTGTGAAGCGGTATATAAGACTACAGTAAATGCTATTGCTACAGTCTTTTGCTTTTACTTATAACCCTTTTGTTGTAATTAAAGTGAAAATCAAAAGAATATTGTCAAGCAAATCACAATCACAACAGGTACAAACCCAATCACTATAGAATAGAATAACAGAGTTGGGAGGGACCTTGGAGGTCTTCTAGTCCAATCCCCTGCTTAGGCAGGAAACCCTATATCATTTCAGACAAATGGTTATCCAATCTCTTCTTTAAAACTTCCAGTATTGGAGCATTCACAACTTCTGGAGGCAAGTTATTCCATTGATTAATTGTTCTAACTGTCAGGAAATTTCTTCTTAGTTCTAGGTTGCTTCTCTCCTTGATTAGTTTCCATCCATTGCTTCTTGTCTTGCCCTCTGGTGCTTTGGAGAATAGCTTGACTTCCTCTTCTTTGTGGCAGCCCCTGAGATATTGGAACAGTGCTATCATTGTTCATCTGCTATCACTGCTATTACTGCTGTCACCCCATGGTGAGTCCATGCATAGGGAATCTGAGTTCCAATCAAGGGAGGCCTACATTTATTTAATGGTCATAAAGTTGGCTCTAAACTGAAAGAAAAAATAGGAAAAAGTTTAAAAGCTTCCTGAAAATGACGTAGAAAAACAGAGGGGTGGGGAAATCCAGGGGGAAATTAGAAAACAGATCACAGTGTTGTATCAGTTCAAAGTAATAGAATTCAACGAATGAAGCATTTCGATTTTGTGCTACACAAGTGCTGACATTCTATGACACTAGGCTTGCCTTGTAAAGAAGAGTCAAAATAATCCATTCAAAATGGGGGGGGGAGAGAAAAAAAAGGAAGAAATTGTAGACAGTACTTAGACAATGCATCTCAATGTCAGTGAAGATGTATTTGTTTCTGACTATCTTTTGGACAGTAGACGGATTCTTTTTAAATGTTCTATATATGTGTATTTGTCTGCCGCCACACTGTAAGTCCCTTTGTTTCATTGTAGGTGTGGCTATTTGTCACCATGTTTAATATTTTATCTGGTAATGTAAGTCCTTGTATTTTGCAACTCAGAATTTTTTCTTTCTTAATAGGCAGGTCAAGGCAAGGAATGGTACTTAGGTCAACACTGCTCCCAATGTAGAGCTTGACTTCAATTTTGCGATCATCATTCAATGTGTCACCCAAAATAATTATTAGTGGACACTTGGCTGACACCACAAAAAAAAACCCCACATACACACACTTTATCATCATCTTGGGAAGCTGTGAAAATAGTTGGAAGCAGTGCTGAATAAATCAAGAGAAGCTTCCGGAAAAGAGGTTCTGTAGTTTACTCTCTGACAATAGAGATTGTTGTGGGCTCTGATTATTAAGACAATAAATGACAACCTACCACAAACTGTCTTTGTAGGGACAAGCAAGGACTGTTACTTTTGGAATATCTTGCTAGCATGGTTAAATGAACTTCTTGGTACCATTATGTTTCAAAGAGCACAGGTTGGTGATATTAATATTTTTATTTCAATCTCAATCCTAATATATTTTTATTTGTCCCCATCCTGAGGACACTTAATAGCAGGGGTGTCAAACTCAAGGCCCGTGGCCCGCATCCTGCCCATGGGGTGTTTGGATCTGGCCCACGGGGCTACCCTGGAAACAGTGAAGGACTGGCCTGCGGTGCCTCTGCCAGTGAAAACGGAGCCCGGGAGGGCCGCCCGGTGCCCTCATGAGCTCCGTTTTCGCTGGCAGAGTGCTAGCAAAACAAACTACTAGCAAAAGTGGCATTTGATCACACGAGTGATGTCGATCTGGCCATGTCCACCTTGGCCACGCCCCGCCCACCCTGGCCACACCTTCCCTGGCCACACCCACCCCATCTCCCCAAGGTCAAACACAACCCTGATGCGGCCCTCAATGAAATCGAGTTTGACACCCCTGCTTAACAGCAACTCTATATAGCAGTAAAATCCAGAAAGACCCAAATGTTGTGCCCCTAAGATCATCTTCAGAGGCCCTGCTCTGAGACCCTTCCAAGTGGAAGTGCAAGAAAGAGCAAGGGACCTACTACCATCTCTGATGGACATGCCCCAAAACTAAAATATTTTGGAATAAAATAAGAACTTGGTTGGAGGAAATTATACAACAGAAGATTGACTTGAAACTGGAATTGTTTTTGCTAGGTATCTTTAGAGAAAAATTAAAAAAAGAGGACCGTTACTTAATTCTGCATATAACTACCGCTGCTAGAATTGCCTACGCCCAAAGTTGGAAAAATGACATTATCCCCACATCCGGAATGGTTGTTAGAAAAATTTTTGGAATGTTCTGAGATGTGTAAACTTACAATGGAAATACACAACAAAGAGGAGACAGAATTCTATGATGCTTGGAAGAAATGGTACAAATGGTTAAATTACAATAAAAAACTTCAAATTATAAAAATTGAATTATAAATAAATTGTAAATGTTCTTGCTCTCACACTGTATGTAAATAACTAGAGGTATATATATAACTAAAATGGAAGAAATAGTTTTTGATTATATAATAGGAAATTCAATCCATTGACTAAAAAAGTAATAGCATAAAATGTAAATACATTTGGAAATGAATTAGCTGTAAAAGTGGTTAGTTTTTGTTTTTACTGTGTATGTTTGTCTTTTATGTATTTCTTGTATGTTTCGTTTATATGTTGTTTTTATTGAAAAATTTAATAAAGATTATTTAAAAAAAAAAAAATGTTTGGGTCTTCCAACAAAAAAAAGAAAGGGTCTTCTCAATCATAGCCCTCTAACTATTAAACCGCATTCCCCCCAAAATATTCCTGGTACTTGCTTTATTATCTTTTGGATACTAGTAATGATATCTTTAGTCTTTCAGACATTTTAATCCCTTAAAGACATGTTATAGATCAGTGATGGCGAACCTATGGCACGCGTGCCACACGTGGCATGCGGAGCCATATCTGAAAGCACGCGAGGCATTGCCCTATGTCAGCTCCAGCGCGCATGTGCGCGCTGGCCAGCTGATTTTCGGACTTCCAGCGGGCGGGGGGAGGTCGTTTTCACCTTCCCCAGGCTTCAGGAAAGCCTCCAGAGGGTGAAAAATGGACCCAACGGCCCAACCGGAAGTTCGGAAATGAACTTCCGGTTGGGCCCTTGGGCCATTTTTCACCCTCCCCAGGCTTCAGGAAAGCTACAGGCTCCGGAGACTTTGCTGAAGCCTGGGGAAGGCGAAAACGATCTCCCCCGCCCTCCGGAAGGCCGAAAATCAGCTGGAATCCATTTTTCACCATCCACGCATCCTCCGGAGGCTTCAGTGAGTCCTGCGCGCATGCACGGGGGGCAGCACAGGGGGTTGTGCGTGCATGCATGGGGGGGATTGCATTATGGGTGTGGGCACACGCACGCACACTTCTGGGCGCGCGCACGCCCTTTTGGCACCCGAGCAAAAAAAGGTTCGCCATCACTGTTATAGGCCTTTTCCTTTAAGGAGCTACACTTGGCGGGCGCTAATGGTGGGCCTTTTCTTCTGTAGTGCTTGCATTCCAGGCCTTCCAGGGATGAGATTGGCCTCATCATCTTGAGTTTTCAAAGGTCCCTCAAGACATGGTTATGCCAGGAGACCTGGGGAACCAAGGGACAGATGAAAACCGTAGAAATGGTGGTAGACCATTGGGTAGAGAAACCCATCCATACTTCCACCTCTTACAATACTAGACAACACAGTATCAACAGTAGAGACTTCAAATTTCTAGGTTCTACCATATCGCAAGATCTAAAATGGACACCTAACATCAAAAACGTCATCAAAAAAGCACAACAAAGAATGTTCTTTCTGCGCCAACTTAGAAAGCTCAAACTGCCCAAGGAGCTGCTGATACAGTCTACAGAGGAATTATTGAGTCTGTCATCTGCACCTCTATAACTGTCTGGTTTGGTTCTGCAACCCAACAAGACAAACTGTTGTGACCCAGTGTAGCAAACCCCCAGAAACGACACACACACACACTTGTCCAAACTA
>QLTV01001465.1:2150558-2167731 GCA_003457575.1 Thermophis baileyi
TGATTGATTGATTGATTTATTCATTTCTTGATTGATTGAAATGGTCTAGGGTCTCTTGCTTGAGCAGGGGGTTGGGCTAGAAGACCTCCAAGATCCCTTCCAGCTCTATTCTGATTGATTGATTGATTTATTGATTGATTGATTGATTGATTGTCAAACAACATCTTCCTCTCTTAGGTCTTTGGGGAGGACTTGATAGGTGGTTAAAAATGTCAAATTAACATCTAGCTTCCTGTTTTCTGTTGTTGAACATGTGCACCAGAGGTGGGTTTCAGCAGGTTCTGACCAGTTCTGGAGAACAGGTAGCGGAATTTTTGAGTAGTTTGGAGAACTGGTAAATACCAGCTCTGACTGGCCCCGCCCCCATCTATTCTCTGCCTCCCGAGTCCCAGCTGATCTGGAGGAAATGGGGATTTTGCAGTAACCTTCCCCTGGAGTGGGGTGGGAATGGAGATTTTACAGTATCCTTCCCCTGCCATGCCCACCAAGCCACGCCCACCAAGCCATGCCACACCCACCAAGCCACACCGACAGAACCGGTAGTAAAAAAAATTAATCCCACCACTGACTAGTGAGGTATCTCCATTATTATCAGCATCCCTCCATCTATTGTTTTTTTTCCCTTCTGCTATAATAGTTTTAAATATTTTTAATAATTATATAATGGTTTGGGATAATGCTTTCTTAAAATATTTATTCTTTTATTGGATTGTTGTCTACCACCTAGAGTCACTTTCTATTAGATGAGTGGCCATATAAATTTGATTAATAAATAAATTAATGCTCTATGTTTAGACATATACAGTGTTTGAAAACATGCAACTACTTGTGGCTGCTATTTTTATTATTGTATATTTATGTTCTTATGTTTTGCAATTGTGCTTTATTGTATGTTTTAACTATTGCTATGAATTTTAATTTTACTGTCTGATTTTAATGTATTATAAACCATTCTCACAAAATAGAATCTTGAAGGACAGCACACAAAAGTTATAAATACATTCAAGCAATTGGGAAGGGAACCCTGTTATCAAGGGCAGAATACAAGCAATCACTAGAACAGAGTTAAAGTTTTCTCTATCTCTTTACTCACATCTAGTGGTCATCTGGAATTTTTCAGTTCTGTCATGATATTGCTATGATAATATCTCTTCGACTAACATGCAGATAACAGGTTCATGCTCTCCTTTTTTTGAAAATCATAATTCATAAATTTGCAATTTCAAAACTCTAATCTGACCTTGTATTTTGATATCAAATTATTTCCAGTTGCATTACATTGAATGATGCAATGACAGCTATGGATCTGAAAATCAATATATTGAACACCAAGTTGACCATGTTGACAGGGGAAATTGAATGAACATTTCCAAGTTATAAAGATTTGTGAACCTTGATAGAATGTTTAGGAAGGGCAGAGAAAACACCTGAGAAGATTAGTTCTGGTACTTATTCTGAATGGTGCTGTTGGCCTCCAAAACAGTTGATTCAGAAACAAATTGCCTAAACATAGAGGGAGACCATTTTGTCCACAGTGGAATGGAGGGGGTGGGGGTAGACACTTTGGCTATTGTGCCAAGAACAACCCTACTTGGATCATGATGCCTTAGCAATGGTGTCTCATGCTCTGATCATCACTTATTTATTATAACATACTTTGTGTGGATTATTATTACATTCCTCAGTCTTTGAAGACAAACTAAGAAATTGCATATGGTTCAGAATGTGATAGCTAGACAGCCGACAGGTCAAGCTTGCTATTGCCAGGTAATGCCACTTCTAAAATTGCTGCACTGGGTTGCCAGTAGGTTTCCAGACACAAGTCAGAATGCTGCCATCACCCGCAAAGCCCATACCTCATTGTGGTGGGATACGTCTGATACTGTTTACCCACAATCTACCAATGTGGTAAAAAAGCATCCAGAAAGGGCCTTCTCTGGCTGATTAGGGTGATATGGAATGTCATAATTTCTAAGTCTCTATTTCCATCTCCTTTTCCATCTACTATTTCCATCTACTTTTTAGCATTTCAGAAGGTGTTGAAGACAACCTATTCAACTGGGCTTTTAACCCTGCTGATTTAATGGCCTCTTTAATCTTAAGTGTTTTTCATTTCCTTTGTCTGCTGCAGGTCACCCAGAGTTCTTGGGACTGAGACAGGATAGAAAAACTGTAAAAAAAAATATTTTTTTTTGCGTGTGGCAAGAAAGAAGATTAAAAAAAGAAGACTGTTGGGAGTCACAAGAGTGGGACAACTCCCTTTCTGCTGACAGAGAGATTGCTGATGAGAAAACATTAGGTAAGGACAAGTGAGAATGAATGCAAAAAATTCTGGATTATCGGTTGACAGTTTACTGTGGAAAGCAGCTGGAAGATTCACAAAGTGGATAGCCTAGTGAATTGATGGGAATGAATCTAGATTTAGAAAGTCAAAAGCAGGAGAAGGCTGAATTTAGCTGAGTCGGATGGAAAAAGGGATGAAGATACCAGCAAGTGGAAAACACCTACGTGTACAGAGGCTATGGACATTGGCAAGGGGAAGGCATATTTGCATTAGTTTAGAATGTACTGGACTTCTAGAATGTAGAATTCTCTAGGGAAATCAGTACTTGAACTCAAAACTTATTTTTGAGGTCACAAAGGTAACATATTTGACAAATGGCTGCCTATATTCTGTGGAAATCTGTCAGGCTTGCATGTCAAAGAGAGTGAGAGCCAAATGAGGGTAGAACCAGAATGCCCCCACATTTCTAGGGCCTCTTTCATTCTTCTCAAGGTCAGGCTTTCTGTTGTGCCATGTGGGCAGTTGTGAAACAAGGGCAAACAATGAAGAGGATGAAGCTGGCAATATCCCCAGAACTTTATATTTTTGAACATAAGCGGTGGCAATTGAATAACAGATGGCTACCTAGGAGAACATATCTGTCACGGAAGCAATATATTTCAATTAAACAGTTACATCAGTCTAAAAGACTGCATTGTAATTTTTTTTCCCCTTCAGGTAGTTCCGGGCCCAGTTTTCTTGAACAAACGCTGCAAGTGTGAACTCCTTCTATAACTCATTCTCATTGGTTCATTCATTCTCATAAATCAGCATTTCACAAGTGACAAATAACTTCTTCTGAGTTGAGCAGATGACAATTTGCAAGTAAACATGTTTAGACTGTTTGTGGCTATTTTGATATAGAGGAAGCTGCTTTGAAAGTGGTGTGCCATGTACAGTTATACAAGCTATTAAGTTATTGCTGGATACCAGGAGAGGAACCAACAAATCAAACTTGAACCTTATGTTAGCCATTAACATTTTCACTAAGAGGTTTTTTTGGCTGCCCTAATGAATTTGAATTTTCAGATGGAAGTTAAGCTGGGGCTTGCACTTTTAAAACAAAGATAATTGTTTGAATAATCCAAGAATATTCCTTGTTGGCCATTTATGGGAAAGGAATAGATATAATTTTAACTAGAAAAGTGCATCTCTTCATAAAAAAACTCCTGGCTATAAACCAGGCGTGTCAAACTTGATTTCATTGAGGGCCGCATCAGGGTTGTGTTTGACCTCGGGGGTCTGGAGTGGGCATGGTCAGTGTGGGCGTGGCCAGCTCACCGTCACTCGTGTCGGGGTGCCTGTGGTGGCCTGTGCACTCTGCCAGTGAAAACAGGTTGCCGAGCTCCATTTTTGCTGGCAGAGACACTGTGGGCCGGTACTTCTCTGTTTCTAGGGCGGCCCCGCAGGCCAGATCTAAGCAACCCACGGGCCAGATTCGGCCCCAGGGCCTTGAGTTTGACACCCCGCTATAGATTATTACATTTTGTGGGGAGCAGTAATTATAGTAAATAAATGTGTCAAAAATTAGCTTCCAATTTAATGTGGTATCACCTCATTTCAGAATAACAGAATAACAAAGCTGGAAGGGACCTTGGAGGTCTTCTAGTACAACCCCCTACTCAGGCAGGAAACCCTATACCCGTGATGGCGAACCTATGGCACGCATGCCACAGGTGGCACGCAGAGCCCTCTCTGCAGGCACATGAGCTGTCGCCCAGCTCACCTCCACTGTGCATGCTCACATGCCTCCCACCGGCCAGCTGATTTTCGGCTCATTTCCAGACATCCGGGAGGCCTGTTTTTCACCCTCCCCAGGCTCTGGAGGCTTTCCTCGAGCCTCCGGGAGGGTGAAAACGGCCTCCCCCAGGCTCTGGAGGCCCTCCGGAGGGAGCGAGGGGAGCGCAGGGGGTCGCGTGTGCAAATGTGGGGGTGTGGGAGAGCACGGGGGGTTACACGTGCCTGTGCGGGGGGTGGGGGAACACGGGGGTCATGCGCACGGGGTGTGTGTCACACACGCATTGCATTATGGGTGTCAGCACGCGACAAGAAAAAGGTTAGCCATCACTGCCCTACACCATTTCAGACAAATGGTTGTCCAATCTCTTCTTAAAAACTTACAGTGTTGGACAGGGATGGGTTCCACTTCCCTTCCCTTCCGGTTCGCATCGCTTTGCTTGCGCACACGCCTACATCACGTTGGGAAAATGAGCCTCTGTGTATGCGCAGAAGGTTCTTTGCCAGCCGTGGTGACTGGAGGACTGGTTCGGGGGCATGGACAGCTGGCCATCGCTGCCAGTTCGGCAAGTGGGTGCAAATTTCCGCCACCGGTACAGGCGAACCGGTCCGAACCAGCAGCAACCCACCACTGGTGTTGGAGCATCCACAACTTCTGGAAGCAAGTCATTCCACTGATTAATTGTTCTCACTATCTGGAAATTTGTCCTTAGTTCTAGGTTGCTTCTCTCCTTGATTAGTTTCCATCCATTGCTTCTTGTCCTGCCTTCAGGTGCTTTGGAGAATAGGTTGACTCCCTCTTCTTTATGGAAACCTCTTAAATTTCCTTTTTGCATACAAGTTTCTGTCTATGTGACACAATATCAAAGGTGCCAAATAGATTGGTGTGCTATCTCTATAAGCATAAAGAACTGAAGTTTTTTTTTTTTTTTAAGGATGGAAAGTTGAAATTATTCATGATAGCATCAGCTGCTGACCTCAACGTTCTTCAATCTTCTGGCATACAGCAAGGCTCTCAGGAAAGTGTAGAGTTCGGTTACTGTTCCCTTTGAAATGTTTAGGTGAGGTTTTGTCTGCTTCTATATTATCTGAACCTTATGAAAAATTCTATTTTATCAATACACGTTAAAGGATCTGGGAAAGTACCAATATCCTTCCTGTAGAATGTGAAGTAAAAAAAATATCTTTTATGTCTGGATGTTCTACTTGAGGATACGTTATGACTGTTCTGAAGTCTTAGCATACGTTGATCAGAAAGCAAAATAAAAACAGTTTCCTATATCATTTTTGGAGATGTCAAACGGAAAGCTTTCATGATGCTGAGGGACAATTTCTCCATATTCAAAGCAAGCTGCCAATTAAATCCTTTCTGTATTCTCCTTTTTTTGTACTTCAGTCTTCGACTATGCTCCACAGGCAATGGAAAGAAGCCATGTAGATTCCATAGATAAAATGGAAATGTGCTGTAATGAAAGGTTGTTGTTCTGTAATTCTCAATATAATTTTGGCTCAGTACAGTATTTCTGTTAAAATAGGTCAAGGTTACCCCTTTGCTTGCTATTCATCCTATTATACAAAGTGGGGAATTTCCGTTTTCTCACTAGTTCAGAAGTAATCTTCTCAGTGAAATCCAATTTGATGTAATGGATAAAGGCAAACTGGGAAGTTATTAGCGCTAGTCCTGCCTGACACCCAAAGCCAGCTGGGGCCAGGCAATCTATCTCTCAGCCCTAGGAAAGAGGCAGGGGCAAACACTTCTGAAAGTCTTGCCAAGAAAACTGCAGGGACTAATACAGACAGTTGCCAGGTGTCAAGATTGCCTCAATTACTATACACTGGTAGTAATAAATAATAATAAGACAGAGAGGCTAATTCTGGCTGCACAAGACCAAGCCTTAAGAACAAATGCATACAAAGCCAGAATTGAGAAGGCAGCGACAGCAAAAGGAGCTGAAGAAACAGTGGATCACAGTGGTTAAGCTGCTACAAGGAAATTGAACAGGTTGACTACAAACAAAGTAGCAACAATAGTGCCCTGGAACATCTGCAAGATATACCATTTGCCTGCAAGCAAGAACTGGTGGGACCATAAGATAGACAAAGTAGGGTAAAATGGAAGAGGTTAAATTGCTCTGGGACTTTAGACTTCAAACAGACAAGCACCTGCTACATAACACCGCATAACACTTATCGACAAAAGAGTTGTTGATAAGACAGTCAGAAGTGACTGTTTAGTGGATGTAGCAGTATCCTGGAGACAGCAGAAAAGAACAGAAAGAACTGGAGGTGACAAAATACGAAGACCTTAAAATAGAAATAGAACTATTGTGGGAGAAGAAAGCAAAGGTGTACCAATAATAATAATCGGCACCTTGGAGACAATCCGAAAAAAACCTAGACTACCTATACTAATGAATACCATTAGTACTGACAAAATCACCATCAGTTATTTACAAAAGGCAGCTTTACTTGGAACAATTTACATTTTGCGATGATACCTTTAAGACAGGGGTGAAATGCTCCCGGTTCGCTCGTACCTGTCAGTCGCTGTAGAGCCAGTCACCAAGGTAGCGCGAGGCACCGCCCACCTGCCTAGACGCCACCATTTGAGTTCTTTTACCCTCTGCGAATGCACAGAATGCTTTGCGCATGCGCAGAGGGTAAAAGAACCCACATGGCTGCATCCGGGCGGCGTCCGGGTGGGTGGGCGGCGCCTCACGCTACCTTGGCGACCGGCTCAACGGCGACCAACAGGTACAAGCGAACCGGGAGCATTTCACCCCTGCTTTAAGACCATCAAACATCCACATCTACCTATCCCAGGTCCTTGGGAAGGACTCGATAGGTGGACAAAAATTTCAAATTCAGTCTAAACATGTAGCTGACTGTGATGAATCAATAATAATAAAAAGCCTCATTATCCCAATGAATTCTGAATATTTTGACAACCTTACATTGCACTAAGAGATTGTTGTGGCCCGCCAGCTGCCAGCGGAGCTGGTGGCAGACTCGGACGATGAGGAGGTTGGGGAGGAACTTGGGCCAGTTCTGGAGTCTGGGGAAGGCTTTGATGGGTGCTCTGCGTTGGACGCAGAAATAGAGCCAGGGCCGTCCGACATTTCCCAGCCACCGGAGAGGCAGCTGCCTTTGGAGGCTGATACAAATGAGGAGGAAGAACAGCTGGGGCCTGTTCCAGATGCACATATGAGCAGAGCAGTTAGGAGAGGTGAACAACGGAGGACAAGGAGTCGACTCGGGAAGCAAAGCACACGTGGATGCTGAATGGCCCCTCTCCTGAAGATTTTGCTCATTGTGTTTTGTGCCACAAAGACTGCTTGCCAGAACTTAATTTGCAGCCTTTCGGCTGGGAGCTCATGGCCTTGCAATTATCACAAGGAACTGATAAGGTCTGTTATTGCAGTTAACTCTTTGAAGGACTATTGCCTGGACTTTTCGGTGGGTGAATGCAATTAATTCACAAGAGGTAAATAAAGAGGGGTTTTTCGTGACAAGGAGTCTGTTTCTTGCTTCTGCTAAGGCTGGTCAGCACAGAGATATCCTAGAAAAATAACAAAAACATCTGGCCAGTAACCATTCTGGACCAAAAATAAAAAAAAATACCTGTGATTTTAGAAGAGGATGGCACAGTTTTGTACACTTCATTTAAACCACACCACTATATTCTCATATAATATTAACAGTTTAAAAATTCAATAGTAATCATATTTATATATTTCTTGAGGTCTGAGAATAAGCTTTTCAAGACTCTTGAGGTTTTGTTTTAGTTTTTAGCTGGAGGAGTTTATAGAGAGAGAATTGGCCAATGCCTTTGTGACTAAAATGGAATATCTTATTTACTGTGCAAACAAGTTCAATGGGAGATTTTGGACTGAAATAAATGGGACAAGCAGGCAGGATATTTTGCATCACAATAAATTTAAATTAATAAATAAGTGTTTACATTTTTTCTTGTTTGGTTGGAATCCTTTCTCAGATTAAAGAGCTCTTCTTGAAACAATAGATTTGAAGTGTAGAACTTTCTACACTTTCTTTCAAACACAAAGACAGTAAAAGACTTTCAAATTCTTGGGCATTCTGTTTGCTTTGAACTGCTGCCAGTATTGAACTTGGTTCAGCTTATAAATTGCCCATGTTTGCAAAACAGCTACTACTGAGAAGTGTTTGGTGATGCCCCTCATGTTCCATCTCCTCCACACTCAGGTACCTCATACTGCTTCATCAGGTAACTTTTTGTTCTTCATCTTTTTGTCTTTTATACTTTAAAGTACCTCTTTGAATGACCTTGAGATGTCTCTCTTTTCCTTACTGCTGATAATCCTTCAGATCTTATTTCTCTACTGAACATATTGCAGAAGTTTCTCATAGTTCCTTTAAAATTTAGAGTACAAGTCAATAGGGTCAAACTATTGTTCATATAAAACTGATTCTTCATGTTGCTCCTGGTGTAACCAAATTACCTCAGTCAGAAAACTTGACTGTTCCACTAAAAATTTCTATGTCATAATTAAATATATCACAGGTTGTTTTCACTTGGAATTCTGAGCATATTTGGCAACTGTATCCAGCTGCTGTTTTCTTTTTCTATAACATACAGAGGCATGATAGGAACCAGGGTGGCTCTTATCTACAGCCATCCTAACATCAATTTAGACTTAGAAAAGTCTTTTCTAAGTCTAAATTGATACTTTTCTCAGTATCTAAGATACTGAGATACAGGAAATAATCCACTTGATGGTATTTTGCCAAGTCCCTCCTCAAAGACTGACCAAAATCTGAAAGATGATTATTTTTCTGCATTCCATCTTCCTATCTCCATTTCCTACTCCTGCTTCTAGCGTGAACTGTAAATCGTCTGAGCAAAAATCTGTGCTACCCTTTGTCCTTTTTACATCCTGCTGATTTATAGGGAAATAATAGTATCAATTTTGCATTTGTTGAAAAATAAGGAATGCTACTAGGTTCTTTGGATTATGGTCATTGTTTCTAAACTAATTTCTATTTTTGAGTTTCAAACGTTTCACTCTTTTTCGGGAAGAGGATGGATACAAACATGACCTTGAGGCCAATTAGGTAGGATAAACTACAGCCACAGAAGGCCTGTTATGCCTGGACTTCATTTTAAAGTTTAACCCAGGATGACAGAAGGTAAATGTCATTTCTGTAACAACAGCTGCTTGACAGCAAGACATAGTGAAATGCTCAAATGTTCAAAATCCCAAGATAGAGGCATTAGCAAAATCTTTGTACCTTATTTAAATTCCTTCTATTAAGGTTCTAATCTACACTTTACTGAAATCAGCAAATCATTCCTCCCCTGAAGTTTCAATGCCGCCCAAATTTTTACTGTGCTCTCTATAAAATCTATATTTATAGTATTTCATTTCCTTATGAAATTGCCTGAAGCCAACATAGTTAACTAAAAGGTATCTGTGCAAATAGATTATGATTGTATTTTAAATACAAACAAAGCAAACCATTTCAGAAATAGCAAATACCCCATATAGACATACCCCTTAGCTCTTCCTTGTATTGCCTCCTTACTATTTTAGTTATATTGCATCCAACCAAATATAACACTATCACCCTATGTTAGACTTATATGGTGTAGTGGTTAAGGTGGTAGCCTAGAAACCTGTGAGTTCTAGTATCTAGGTATGAAAGCCAATTGGTGACTTTGAGCTAGTCATTCTCTCTCATTCTCTCTCAACTGAACCCAACTCAGTTCCCAACATTGTTGTTATGGGAAAATAGGAGGGAGGAGTGTGTGTATGTGTTTGTGTGTGTTCACCACCTTGAGTTACCTATAAAGTAATAAATGCATGATAAAAATCTAATAATAAGTAATAAAAATATTTGTTACATGTCTATTAGCATGAGGGAATTCCATTATTATTATTTATTGTTCACCAAGAAGGATTCATTTTAATCAACTGAACAACCTCTGATAAAATTAGTTACCAAGTAGACTGAAATCTATATAATATAAAAATCCATGTTTTACCCTTTTTTGGCAATTCTATTAAGTACAGAAAAGCTAACTAAATAATGAATATCACAGACATAAATGGTTTATTACCTCTCTTGAAAGGTGTGTAAATATTGTTTATCTCTATGTGCTGTTTATCTATATCTGTGTTATTTATCTGTATATCTAGAGTTTATAAAATGATCTAAATCTTTTAAAAATGATTGCCAACAAGCCCAATTTCCTGTTTCCTCCACTCCTTAAGATGCAACCCTTTAATGTATTATGGGACCAACTTTGGAAGTCCTATTAATATTCTTTATAATATAAATTGTATAGTGGAGTCTTTGGTGCTCTCTCAGCTTGGTTGTTTTCTTGCAGAAGTTTCATTATCCAACTAAGTAACATCTTCTGTGCCAGAAGGGAATGGGGTTTGCTCTGTTTATTTATAATAGCTTGCCCTGTCATTGGTGGTGGGAGTGTGGTTTTCTGCTTGGTAGTTCCTTGATTAGTGTGATGGAACGTAGTCAGGAGTTGCAAGAGGAGGGAGCAAAGAGACACCAGAGCTTGGAATTTTTGGTATGGAGGAAGAGGGTATGGTGGGCCCCCTTCCTAGCAATTCACAGAGTCTATCTAACAGGTATGCAAATAGATGCTTTAGTCTGTCAAGATTTCTGTCTATAAGCAAACAACAATAAAGAAGCTACTCGGAAGTAACTCTACATGTTGTTGTTTTTTTGTTCTTTGGGCCTAGACAGTTAGGCTTTGTTTACTGCTTACTGACTAACATGGATCAACACCAACTAGCAGTCACAATGAAAACTTCTTAATTTCACAACAATGGACAGACTTAACCATAGTTTCAACTGAGAAGCTGTAAGCATCCTAAACCAAGCAAAATCCAAAAATGTTAGAGAATTCCTGGAAGCTTGGCACAAGACAAATCAACCATCAATAGGCACATAAAGATAAACAACATTTACACATCATTCAACAGAGACGGATAAAAAAGTTAAAAGGGAAACAAAAAGAACAGAATGCCTCCCTCAGCAGCAATCAACTCCCACATAAGCAGAGATTAAAAACAGAATTAACACAAGACAAACAATCAAGCAATAAACAATAGCCTAATCAAGGAACTACCAGAGAGAAAAACCACACCTCCATCAACTGTGACTGGCAAGCTACTGTATATAAATAGAACAAACTCCTCTCCCTTCTAGCACTGAATATCTTACTTAGTCTAATAATGAAATATATGCAAGCAAACAACAAAGCTCAGAGAGCATCAAGGATTGCATAGTTCAAGCCTGAGCTACTGATATTCTCTTCTATTGGTATAAACTTCATGATAGTAGGAAAAATTATTATGCGGGAAGAAATTGGAAACAGGAGTTCTGGGGAAAGGTTTTCTATTGCAATAAGAGTGAATATCTGTAGCTCGGGTGTAGGATGAGGGTGAAGGTTCGTTCTCCAAGCTTGTGGGTTGGTTTCTGAACATTTCGTTACCAGGCTAGGTAACATATTCAGCAAAGTTTAGGGGATTTCTATTCTATTTCTAAAATAGAAAGGTTTCTATTTTGAAAACTAACCTAAGTATTAATGGTTTCAATAATTTTGTCATAGTAAGTAAGTAAGTAAGTAAGTAAGTAAGTAAGTAAGTAAGTAAGGAAGTAAGTAAGTAAGTAAGTAAGTCAGGGGTGGGTTCCACTTACCTTCCCCACCGGTTCGCATTGCGATGTTTTGCGTGTGCGCGCTCCGCTCACACGCACGCGCACGTTCCCTCGTGCAATTTTGCTTCCGCACATGCTCAGTAGCTGCAATCAGCCCGAAACACAGCTGAGGAGCTGATCGGCTGTGCTTCGGGTGAAGGAATAAAGGTCAGTATAAACCCGGGGGCAGGCAGGAGGGCCCTATTTCAAGCAGCAGACAGGAAAAACCTTCCAAACAGTAAACAAAGTCGCAAAAAAATTCACAAAAAAAGATGGCGGCGCCCATGGACTGGCACCGACTGATCCACTTCAGTGACGTCACCAGCGGGTCGCTACTGGTTTGGGCGATCCGGTCCGAACCGGGAGGAACCCACCCCTGAAGTAAGTAAACTATGTTACCATTGTTGTTCAAACTATTTTTTTTAGTCATTTGCAATGTTCTCCTTCCCAACAACTGTGTTTTTTTCTTTTCTGGAAAGTTTGCATTGTCTCTAATTGGTTTCATATCCTTACAGGTGTTGCTTTTGCCAAGAGAGATAGAGATAGAGATTTAGTTTCCCTCTCTGCGCTCTAAATGTACTTTAATGTACCCATGCCAGATGTTACAGAGGCTTACGGGCCTAGGTATACCAAGATATCATAAGTAGAAACTGTTATCACAGCCTCTTCAGGGGTGAGCAGACTGAATCCCAGATAGAATGTTCATGTTTCCTAAACTCCTTCTGTCCCTAGTAGCTGGAAACTAATGACATGACTTCCTATTAATTTGTGATAGGAAATGCATGAAAAGTAGAGCATAAATCCTAAAAGAAACGAAAAACCTTCTAGAAACTATTGTCTTCCCAATTTTGTATCATCACTCTGTCCACCTTTAGTCTTCAGTCTTGAAAAGAAATTTAGGGTTATTCGTGGATACTGTATGAAAGATTGCTAGCTTCTAACCTATTAAAAAAAATGAACCATAATGTTTTCAGAGGCCTTCCTCAGATACAGGAAATATTAACTTCTTGCACCATTATACATACTGGGACTCTGGACATGGAAAGCGTTGAAAGGCCAGTTTTTTTTTTTTTAAATATCAGCATCAGGCTGATTACACAGAACAAGAAAAATCAGATCATGATGTATTATTGCTAAATAACATTGACTTTTCTCCCTTCCGGATGGGGGAAAGAAACCTGGAAATTTATCTTATAAACAAAACAGTTCCAACAACTTTAACCTCAAGCCCAATATTTCCTTTACAGAGATAATATATAGAAAAGATGGCTATTGAAAGTGGTAATTTGGTGTGGCTGTGGTTTTTAGTTTTCGTTCTGTGGCTATTTTGTGATGGCTGCTCCCTAGTCACAGTATTTGCTTAATTAACCTATAACATTGGCTGAGGCTGGGAGGATATATGCTACCCAGCAGCACCCTGATTCACCATGAAGTTCTAGAATAACCTGGAGTCTCAGCTGCCATAGAATGCATAGGAAATAGAAACATCATGTGGGTGGAGGCCACACAGATACCTCTTGTCTTGAAGGAGATAATGGTGCATTCTCCCTCCTCAGAAATCTGGCCTTGAACCTAATGACTAATGATTGTCCTATCTTCACTCTTCCCTTTTTAAGAGAAGGTTGTTGAGAAGGTGGTCCATCTGCAATAGATGAGAACACTGGATAAATCTAATTATATAGAGCCATTTCAATTGGAGTTCAGGCTAGGATTTAGTATAGAGACAGCCTTAATCATGCTTCCAGATGGCTTGTGGCGGAGCTGGGTGGTGTATATCTCTCTTGTGCTCTTTGATTTGTCAGCAGCTTTTGATACTGTTGATGCATGGTATCTTTCTGTACTGACTCTGGAGATTTGGGGTAGGGGACACCATTCTGCAATGATACTCTTTCTTCATTCAGGGCTGTTTTCAATCAGGTTTTTTTGAGGGGGAAAGATAGTTTCCTAGTCTCCTGTTTGCAGGGTGCCACACTACTCAGCTTTCTCTTCTTCTTTACTCAAATTTACACGAACATCTGGATGATGTCATCTACTGATTTGGGGTTCAGTATCATCATGCTGATATCATCATGCTCAGTCCTACCAAGACTGAGTAGCTGTGCATTTTTAGTAACAGTTTGGGGAATGTTCCGTCTCTAACCTTAGATGAGGTAGTACTCTTCATTCATAAGTTGAAGTTCTTCCTTGACTGTGAACATACAGTCCTAAGAATCATTTTCAAACAACAAAATGATGGAATCATGCAGTTTATAATGCTAACAAAGGAGTAGAGGTATGTTCCCATGTTTAAATAGATACTAGGAATTTCTGTACAAATCTGGCTAGGTGCAAATATGATTCTTTGACACATATAAGAATAAATTTTCTCTTGGTTCACCTCTAGTTCATGTGGATGTTGCTGAGCTGAAGGACATGCCCACTGCTAGTTAAGTTCACTAACTAAAACAGTGCCCCCCCCAACCTTTTGGGCAGCAGGGACCAGTTCCATGGAGAGAGGTTTTTCTGTGGACTGGAGGGGGCATAGTTTTGCATACTGCCTGCATCCTGTGGATGGGGCTGTCGAGGTTCCAAGTAACATACCCATAGCAAACAAAACTCTGAGGCAGGCAAATTACTCAAAGAATAGGTTTTTTGAATATGTCATATTGGCACAAGCTGGTGAAAACTGACTCTGAATATTCCCGCGGTTTTCACCTGATTAAAAGTGAAAGTTTGTCATTTTCTCAAAACAATCAGTCACATGGTCCAATTAGGATCCTGTCCAGTTGCTAGGTGACTCCAGTCCCCTCCTTCCGAGCACCTGCAGGAATGTCCTTGGTTCCCACGAGAAAGTACTTTGTTTTGGCTACAATACCCCAACTATCTCTATTCCCCCCTCCCTATCCCTCTTCCCTGGTGTGTCAGCTCTGAAGTCTCAAAATGGCCTCCGTCAGGCCAGCTTCAGGGCTTACAGGGGCTTCACTTCTTTGTGCTGTCCAGTTTCTGGCATGCCACGGTCTGGTGCCAGACCACAGACCGGGATTCGGGACCCCGATCTAAAACCTGTCTTACTGATTTCAATTTGCCAGGTGAATATTTGATTCATTTACCAAGAACCAGGTTTTTTTTTTTTAATAGTCTGGACTATACTACGGTACAATGTAGTTGAGCAGGGCTGCCTACCTCTCTGCTAGACAATTGGAGGAATGAGCAGCCTAAAAATATTATATGCTGTTGACAAATAGCTCTCCATTATGTGCTGTATGACCTAGTTTTCAGAATTTCTTCTTTCTATGTTGCCATGCTTGTGGTTATGTTAATTTAAGCATTTCTAATTTTCCCTCCTTACATATATTCTATAATGTTTGTATGAAGGAAGCTTAATAGTATTAAACATGATTGCTTAATCAATCATGGCAAGACTTATGAAACTATAATGACTTACTACAATGGCTAAAATCAGTTTTTAAATACTGAAGTGCTGTGCACACTTAAAACTTTCATTTATTCTGTCACTGACTTAACTGGGCAAGATCAAAGTTTAGAAGATTTCAGCTTTACACTGTAAATAATTTAATATAAGAGTCGCAAATTTAAGGAAGGAAACCGAAAATTATTAGTTAGTATGGGTTTCATCTTGCCTGTTTAAATAACACACTAACAATATTATCTAAGTGTTTTTATTGAGTTCTTTGATCAATTTCACAAACATTGTAGTAATATTTGTAATGGAACTATATAGATTAAAAATTGGCAAGATTATGGTAATATTTTAGAAAGGAATAATTTCAAATTGATAAAAAATGAAGAGATTAATCAGTCTATAATTGTTCAATAAACCCTGGATTTAATGGATCCTCATTTAGCAGATTTGGGGTGCTACCAATAAAATATCTGTCTATATACAGTATACCCTCAATAGACAAATCCATTATATTCAGGGATGAAGCAATTAAGTATACATTCATTTCGTTTTAATTTTATGATTTCTAGGTATTTATGTCATTTTGCAATATGTACATGTGCATTGTTTATCAATTTAAATCATTTATATAATGATGATGTACTGTCACTCATTTGGCAACAACAATTTTTCCCTTTCCCCAAATGTTCACTGAAATTAAGTTTCATTCTGGTTGCACTCTGGTTAAACTAATTGACTCAAAATCTCAAGTAATAGTATGTTTGTTGGTAAAGTACAATTCAGGGGTCCCCAACCTCTGGGGTCCACTAGTGGGCCTTCAGCTATTTGTAACTGGGCGGCGGATACGGCAGGTGAGCACGTGTGCGCATGTGCAACCCATTTGCACAAGCAGAGGGTGAGCGTGTGCATGCACACTCCATTTGCGTGAGCGGTGTGCGTGCATGCATATGCTCACGCAAATGGAGCTGCATGCATGCTTGTCGGCCGCTTCTGTGGAACCACACCCTCCACAACCTCGCCGGTCCGCAAAGCCAGAAAGGTTGGGGAACTCTGGTATAATTTATCTTTAAATGTAGCCCTGATCAGTGATAAAATTGTTACAGAAATCTCTAGAAGGTCAACTGTTTCTCCAATTCTGATTTAAACAATGTGAAGAGAAGAATTTTCAGAATCCATTTGCATGTGAGATTTGAGCAGAAAATGATAGCTAATCATAATTATTAGATTTTTATCCCAGTTTTTAAAATATATCTATTTATACAGTTCTTCTCAAGATACTGAACATACCTAATATTCCTGCCACCTATTTTTCCCACAACAACCACCCTGTTGGGCTGAGAGGAAATTACTGGCCCAAAGTCACCCAGTCAGCTTTAAGGCAAGCAGAGAACTCACAATTTTGGTTTCAGTCTAGAAACCAATTTTCTGATTTCTAGACTAGCACCTTAATCACTACAGCAAACTGATTCTCCTGATGGTGAAGAGTCCATGGCATTCTTGTTAGGACTCTGTCCAAACGGTTGGGTTGGTTAATATAAACAAGCCACAAATCACTGTTTAATGTAATATATGTAATATGGCTTTAAATGCATTGGTGCATTCTGACTGGCAGTAACGGCCATAAGAGGGAGCTAGAGAACATGGTTAGCGCTCTCTCGCTTTTGCTGATTCATTGCTGAGTGACTTCGTGTCTGCAATTAAGCTCTGTGTGTAGCTAACTATCTGTGATAGGAGAGAATCTTTGTTTGATGATTAAGACAAAGAAAGACTAGTAAGAAGACTGCTGTACTTCTGAATACTGACAGATAGAACGTGTATGATTCGGACTGTTATTTGGACTGTGCTATCTCTTTAAGTAAACTACTTTTATACACTTTAACGTATCTGTGTATTGACGGAAGCATTACTCATATCTACTGCAACATGACGGTTCACTGTGCAAGCCTTCAGGGCCCAGAGGTTACTCTGCACAATTCCTTAACAATAGTTTTGCTCTTATTGTTTTCATTGGT
>QLTV01001465.1:2168888-2192120 GCA_003457575.1 Thermophis baileyi
CTTTGTTTGATGATTAAGACAAAGAAAGGCTGGTAAGAAGACTGCTGTACTTCTGAATACTGACTGATTGAACGTGTATGATTCGGACTGTTATTTGGACTGTGCTATTTCTTTAAGTAAACTACTTTTATACACTTTAACGTATCTGTGTATTGACTGAATCATTACTCATATCTACTGCAACATTACGGTGAACTGTGCAAACCTTCAGGGCCCAGAGGTTACTCTGCACAATTCCTTAACAATTCTCATAATCATTATTTTGAAAACAACCACAAGTTGAAAGTTGATAATTCTTATATCATAGGAGAGCAACATTTGCTAACTTGGCACTTTCTATACAAATTAGTCTACAATTTTCATAATCTACCCTTTGAAAGTCACCAGGTTTGGAAAGGCTGTTTTACATACATCTTTATTTATTTATAATTTAATTTAATTTAATTTAATTTAATTTAATTTAATTTAATTTAATTTAATTTAATTTAATTTAATTTAATTTAATTTAATTTAATAATTTAATTTAATTTAATTTAATTTAATTTAATTTAATTTAATTTAAATTTAATAATTATTTAATTTAATTTAATTTAATTTAATTTAATTTAATTTAATTTAATAATTTAATTTAATAATTTAATTTAATTTAATTTAATTTAATTTAATTTAATTTAATTTAATTTAATTTAATTTAATTTAATTTAATTTAATTTAATTTAATTTAATGACGGTAGGCAGGCTGGTGTGCTTATGCACACCCCTTACTGTCCTCTTAGGAATGGGGTGAGGTCAACAGTAGACAGTCTAAGGGTAAAGTTTTGGGGATTTGGGGAGGAAACCACAGAGTCAGGTAGTGAGTTCCCGGCATTAACCACTCTGTTGCTGAAGTCGTATTTTCTGCAATCGGGTTTGGAGCGGTTCACTTTGAGTTTGTATCTGTTGTGTGCTCGTGTATTGTTGTGGTTGAAGCTGAAGTAGTCATTGACAGGAAGGACGTTGTAGCAGACAATTTTATGAGCTATTTATTGTTCAATTTTATGTTTATGTAAGCACTCAGGAATGTACAATGCTTTACCTTCTTTCTTGGTAGGTACTACGAATAGATATCCTCAATATGACCGACAGTTTTATAATTTATGCTTCTATATGTTTGGGACATTCACTAATCATTCACGATGGGCAATCTTCTTCTGAAACACTCCCCATCTATAAAATAGCTGCTGAGTTTCTGAGTAATTTCAGTGATGCAATAACATCATCATTTTGGAGAGGCAGCTTTCATGGTTCCATCTTTCAATATGTGTTGTAGTCCTCTTTAAAAAACTCATAGATATTGTATATTATATACTGCAGATATTCAAGCTTACTAATGCAAGACCCAAGATTTCATTTATGATAGGATTGAGAGAAAAAATTACTTGCATCCATCCTGAGAGATGCTAAGCTGCTGACCAGACATCATGCAATACCTGAAACAGTACCAGCATCAAGGATAAGGGAAAGGGCAGGGCAGACAAGTAGCATTTTTGAAGCTAGTTTAATAAAAAAATATACCCAATCCTTAAGATATAATGGGGGAATAGGATATAATAGCAAGTACCAGTGGAAATCATTAGGTGTCTTATTATTCACTCTCAGGAGCCCAGTTAGTCTTTCATAATTTATCAAGAAAATTAGGATTCCTGCTTAAGAAGTCTAAAACCTGACATGGGGTTTCCTGAAACATGTGAACCTTACTCTTTGTGTTTTTCTTTGGGTGCATTTCTTAATCCTGGATTTATATAACCTCATTAAAAAAAATCAAGAAAAGCTTTACAAAGAAGTAGTGGTGTTAACTATCCCAGATAGCTGGACTGCATGAAGCTTCTTACCAAGACATTCTTTAAGGTGAGAATTTTTTTTTCCTTTTTCTTATAGAAAATTAAGGAGGATTCTTGGTTCAATTTCTGCCTTGTATCATTGAGCACTGATGTGTTCAATACATCTTAATGCTGCTTATGGAACTGTGCAAAATGATAGCTACTCTAAGAGTCCAATTATTTGTTTACCGCGAAAGAGGATCTTCCATATGTTTGGTGGGGGGAAAACAGGCAAAAGAAAAGACATGGGATTATGACATGCATGCATACATGTACGTTGATTTTGATTTGCACACAGAAGAATCACTAATCGGATGTGGATTACTTGGATGACTCTGTTGAGTAAATAGCTCTGGACGTCAGTCAAAAACTACAACTTCAGTTCAAAAAAACTTGCTGCCTGTGGATTGTAGGATCTGGCACATATGGATGAGAACTCTAGGGGAAAATGTGAATGCTCCCATAATTCCATTTGCCTCTTGCTGCTTCACTATGATACTTAAGCAGTTTGAGGACCTGCTTGAATAAACAACCTGAAGTAGCAATAGATGGCTTAAATTATAAAATTTCAAGAAGTTCATAAATTTCTCATAGTTCTGAAGAGTTCTTTTCAGACTTGTGTTTTGAAACTTCATTGGCCTTGAAAGAGAAAGAATTATCACATTCATTATAGTCTACATATTCTACTATTCTTTATCCATGAGCTTAAGAATAGCTTTAATGCATATTTATAAAAAGTTAACATTTTAGAGATAATAAATAGAATTTGTGTTATTCTGTTTTCCGCAGAGCATTTTGAAGAAAATGACAGATAATGAACAAATATATATTTCAGCTTCTCATAAATGCTTTCATATCTGAACATAATGTTTTGTTGCCGAAATCTCATTCCGTTTCTTGAAAAAAAAAAAGAAGATACAACTGCCTCAAAGTCACACAATAAAAAGAGAAAAACAACTCACACAATTAATTTATTGGTTGCTCAGTACATACAAATCAGTACATACAACTAGTGGCTTTTGGGTAGAACATGGAAGCTATTTTAATTGGGGTCGCTTTGGTTTGATTTGACTATTTTAGCTTATGCTAAAGAAGGAATTCCATTGGGATGAATAAATATCAAAACAAAATGAATTCCAAAATACAAGACCCAATGCATTTTTAAACTTGCATAAACAGTCCAGAAGTTTATCAGAGACATTTTTTGAAGTTTAGTATATTCTTAGAAAATGTTGACTAACTTTTAAATTTAAAATTATTGTACCAATTATCAGAGTTTTGTAATGCTACCCTTAAGGGAAATACTGAACTGAGACCTGTTTAGGATACATATATAATTAAAGCGAATTAAAATGTGATTAGATGAGATAGTAGTAGATTTATAATTTTTGAAAAATGGCAATAAAGACAATTGGATCACAAACTCATTGCATATCTTGAAGATTATCAGACTATAATATTTGTTAAAGAATATGGTTTTACTACATGACATAAATGGAAAATATAAAAACAAAGCACATAATCTAAAACATGATGAACCAATCACAATAGACATTATGCTCCAAATTCTATATTACAATAGAAAACTAGGATTTGGAGTATAATATATATTGTGATTGGTTCATCTGAAAATTTACTCTTGGCTAATAGGTTTTAAAATTGCAATTATAGTTTACTGAGCAATTAAATTAACTTAATATTAACGTAAGATTATTTCAATGGGCAAGGAGGCTAATAGCAAATTGATTCTAGAGCCAGTCGTTTAAACTCACCATGTGTTTAGAATAATGGCTGTATTGAGATATCCTACAAATCACAACAGCTTGTTTCACATTTCATGATAAATCAAATTACAAATGACTTGTTTCACATTTCATGATAAATCAAAAGCAAAACTATGATTTAACATAATGTGTGACCCTTTGGGAGTTGTATATTATAGTTTAATGGTTCCATTTAAAAAAAAAGTAAGAATAGAAATCCCCAGCTTTGCATCCCACTATAATTGCTAGTGTTGGTTGATGTTTCTGGTATTTTTCATTTACAATAAATAGAACTGGAAGAATCATTCTGGAAAAGCAGGAAAATATCTCATTGTACAGAGAAAAAATGGTCCTTGAAAGTTTAGCAACTGCAAGAATTAGCATCAGATAACATGGCTTTACAAGTGTAAACTCTAATAGACAAGGAAGTGAAACAATCTTTACTTTTCCAGAAGCTACACTGGGCTATCAAGCACAGTCTATGAGAGAAATAATATTAAAAATAGAAATAAGTGTTTTGAGGTGCCCTCTTGATTGAAATGTCTAAGAATTCATATTATCAAAAACTAGTTTATCACACAGATGTTGAATCATATTCCCTATGGAATACTTGTGATTACGGTATATATTGAATTGAAGATAAACTATGCTCAGGGCAGAATGAAGAATTATCTTTCCCTACCTGATAATTCTCTCCATCTAAATTTTTTTGAGCAGAATGTAATGAAATTCTGATTTCACATGAGAAAATATCAAAACATGCACTCAGGGCAAATATAGGATCTTTGTAAAGTCTAGTATAGCTTTTTCAACTCAATACGGAATCTATCAGGCTGAAAATGCAAGTGAGAGAAAAATAGGGGAAATTGAGAGGTGAAGGAGGGAATATCATATTGGAAGGGAAAAACTGATGTCACGCAAGAGCTCTGACATTCATGGAGAAATTGGGATTTGAATGTCATTATAAGAATGATTTCTGAGTTTTAAACACTTAGGGAAGGAGATCCATGAAGGCTTGCTAGTATATTTTAATATTTGCATTGAAGATCTTAAGCCCTTCACAGTTAACTTCTCCTATTTCAGATTTTCCAAAATACATTCAACAATCTCTATATATTCAGTCAGATATTATTGTACCTATCCAATAACCAATTCCAGTATCTTCCTTCAGTATCTCTTCTTCCCCTTGTTTGCAGTGAAACAGAAATTCTTCTAAGTACAGTATGTGCACATTTCCTCATGTAAATGTCTTAATCCACTCCTATTTCTTTCTCTCTTGGCCCCCCACCCCAAGCACAGAAGGCAGACTATAGTAGAAATTTCCTGGCAGATAGAACAATTAATCAGCGGAACAATTTGCCTCCAGAACTTGTGAATGCTCCAACACTGGAAGTTTTTAAGAAGAGATTGGACAACCAACTCCCTGGAACAGGGAGTTGGACTAGAAGACCTCCAAGGTCCCTTCCAACTCTGTTATTATATTAACTTATTCCCTTTCCCAGTTCTATATTGAATTATAAGCAGAGGTGGGATTCAGCCGGTTCAGACCAGTTCGGGCAAACCGGTAGTGGCGACCTGCGGGTGGGCCAGCCTGGGCGCAATCCCGTCCTATATCACTGTGTTTTTTGATGCTGCACGCATGCATGGATGGCGCGCATGAGCAAATTGCCATGTTTTTTTATGCAGCGCGCATGTGCGCAAGGCGCTCGCTCACATTTTCGATTCTGGGCGAACTGGTTGTTAAATTATGTGAAGCCTACCTCTGATTATAAGGGAGTTGAAAGGGTTGAAAGGAATTTTTCAGGTAAGTTGAAATGCTCCAAGCTGCACAGCATGACAATTTTCTATTGTTTGATGGCATCCTACAAGAGGAAGAGGTACAGGAATACTCAGGTTACTTGGATACCCAGGCTCAGTTTCAGGATTCAGGATCATGCCCTCAAGAAGTTCAGGAACAGCGAAAAACATGTAACTATCTAACCAGTTCTCATGAACTGGTTAGATAGTATCCTGACTCAGCTTCACATGTATCCTAATTAACCTTTATTCCAACTGTAAACTGGCCCTTATTTTCATTAATACAGATATATTTACATCTATTCAATCTCAGCTGGATGAATAGGGTTGAAAAGCTCTATCCTCTTCTGTGATTGGTTGTTCCTACTGATGACTTTTCTGAAAAGATTCTGTGTCTGCATACTATGTTTGTGTAGCTTTTGGGTTCATTCCTTGCTGGTGTGATCCCAGTATATCACCTCTGTTTCATACTGAGAACTTCCTTTAGCCCCTTCACATCTGTAAAATCATGAAAAATGTTAAGATGTCTTCCTTTAAGTATTCAATTTCATAAAGTCATGATTTTATATTCTAGGATGCACAATGTACAATCTCTCAAACAAATAACAATTTTTTTGGCAGCTTTTAAAGATTGAAAGAGAGGTCTTGTAATGAGCAATTACTTAGAACAAAGGAGAATAACAAACCAGACTGGTATTTTGAAGACAAACCAAATAGCAAAGCAAAGACCACTATGTAGTAAAAGATTTGTATGATTTTAAGAAAAAAATAAGAGTATGCTACTATATAGTGCACTAGCTAATAGGGAATTTGTTTCTATTGCATATGTAGTAGGTTGATCAAAATGAAATTCAATAATAAGCTACAGTTTGCTATGATTAAAACAGTCAGATTCAGTCTGGTCCAGGGGTGGGTTCTAACTTACCTCACCGCCGGTTCGCTTCCTCCCGCGCTGTGTGGCAGTGCAAAAAAATAAAAAATTAAATAAAAAAAAGCCGAAAACAAGATGGTGACACATGCACAGTGCTGGAAACTTGGCTTCGGCGCATGCGCAGAAGAAGAATTTTTTTTAAAAAAATTCAAAAAAAAATAAAAAAAAAAATTCAAAAAAAAAAAGAAAGAAAGATGGCACTGCCCACGGACCGGCACCGACTGTACTGGATCCGTGACATCATCATGATGTCACCAGCAGGTCGCTACCGGTTCGGCTGAACCGGTCCGAACCGGGAGGAACCCACCTCTGGTCTAGTCCCATACAAAAGGAAAATTACAATTATCAGATTCAATTTACAGAAATATAGATGCAGATCCTGAAAAGATTTCATATGTTAATTTGAAAGAGTCGGACAGACGCACTACTCCTTTTGAGGTAAACAGCAATATGAAGGCCACAGAAAATGAGTAAGAAATAATAAGTCAATGAAATTAAATGCATGGAAGTAAGAAGAAAAAATAAAGTATTTTAGATTACTATCATTCACTGTACTTTCATATACCTTTCTACTCAAAGTAAAGCAAACTTACTGGGGAATTCTGAGAGTTGAAGTCCATGCATCTTCAAGTTGCTAAGGTGGAAATAATACTGATCTAAAATAACACCATTTCCGCCAAAGGATTAGCACCACCTATCTCTCGTTACAGTCTACTAATTTCTTAAATATTTTATTTTTGCTGCATTCAGCATACTTTTATGTTTCTCCCAGCCTTCTCATCTCTCATTTCCATATAATAAACGTAATGAGAACTAAGCATTCCATCTTTTTAAAGCTTTTTGGCAACTATGATGTAGCTGTTTAAGAATGTAACAAGCCAACAGTTCCATGGCTATTTGGAGACACAGTCAGGAAAAGTACATTTTGAATATAACAAACATATATATTTACAAAAGACATTTAAAAATGTATAAATTTAAAATGTATAAATGTAATAAATGTATTTTTTAAAATATGTCATTGAAATAGAGAAGTTTTCTATATAGTGCAAGTACTCCAGCTTTCTCAGTCAGAATTCTGGATCATGAGCAAAAACTGCAGAAGCTCTTTATTTTCAAAGCACATTACAGAAGAATAACTTCATTTTAAACTTACAGTGGGGAATTTGAGGTAAAAAGAACCTAATTACCTATTTGGATCTAATCCAGAACATTGAGGTTAAGTTAACATTGCTTCTCTTGGAAGAAAGCCAGTGATATATTAATGACCAAAGTGCTGGGGTATTCAATTTCCTATTTTAGGGAAAAGGGGCAGCCAAGTCCCTCAGCACTACATTAGAGTATTGCTTGGATACTTACTGGGGTAGGGTGAGAGGAAATCGGCAGAGTAAGAAGCCCAAGTGATTTCCTGGAGCAACTTGGCAGAATCTGAATATTACCTAAACACATCTGAAGATTCAGATTGTGCCAAATCATTTTCTCATTGCTGAATTATTGGATAGTAAAGCCTGTATGCCTATCCATATAAATGAGGTAATACTATGCAACAAATTTTCAGAATGTGAAGTATTCTTGTTCAGGGTATCTGGATACCAAATAGCCATGACCTTTCCCTTGGAATCTACCCTTTAGATGTTATATACTCCAAAACCACCATTGAGTACTTTAAGAAATTTGATTTTTTTTAAAAAAAAATCTTAAAAGAGGGAAGATCTTTCTGTTGTTTGGAATTTTTTTACACTATATCAAAATCTGCCTATTTTCTTCTGCAAAAAATATTTCTGCTTCTATATTTGATTCTCAGAGCACTTGGAGACCATTTCTCTCCAAGCTCACTCAATAATGTGTTTGAGCTCATTTTATTGTTGGAGGTGATAGAGGATGTGGCAGCTGGATTATTGCTTTCAGTCACACTTTTTCCCTGTGAATTCCCAGCCTAAATGAGGTTAAGGGAAGGAGTTCTCACATATTGTTTCCCCTTGGGTTTTAATTGAAGCAAAGGAGACTGCAGGCTGCTGGTGAGGTGATGGCACAGTGAAAGGTAGGACGTTTGCGAACTATCTTTAGCCTTTTGTATCATGTAATTTTGTATCATGAAATTACATGCAATCATATAATTTCAAAACAAAATTATCTCTCATCTTATTGCTCTTCAGAATGGTATTAATTTTCCCTACCCAAACCAGGCTTTTGTTGACTTCTGTAATGGACTCCTCCACAATTTGCTGATGCAGTCTTCTTGTAGATAGGAGAATTCATTATCTTTGTATATTATGTAGCTAAAACATTTGCTACTATTTGGGGCATTTGAACAATGTCAAATTGGGAAAGACTGCTTATATTCTCCCTGGACCAGCTCTCTGTATCCAAGTTCAACACAGTGTTCTTTTAGCCATACATAATACATAAGCCCCATCAACAGTTCTGAAAATGAGAATGAAAATTCTCTTATGTTGGCCAAAGGTTCATAAAATCAGGAAGCAGGAAGCCAAGGCTAAAGTTTTAGCAAACTCATTTGCAGCTTCCCTTCCCTCTACTCACCCCTTTTAGGTAATTTTTGCTAGGCCTCCTACCATGCTTTCAACTAGAGCTGCCTCCTGCGATTCCTCTGTTTGTAGATTGCACAAAGTGCCCATTTGCATTGGAATTCTATAATCCTGCATTTCACGTCAATACATATTCCTCCACAGGAGCCACCAATCACTTCACCTTCCTCTCTATTTTCCTTCGGTTTTTCAGGGTTGCCATTCTACTTATAAAAGCATTGTTCCCGATTTGTATCAGCATAATGGAAGTTGCTTACAATATTGTGAACAGTAAAAACTGAGTTCTGCAATGCACGTAGAATCCGCCTTCCCTTCTGCGTGTCATGTTCTTGGGACTCCTTATTGTGCTCTATAGATGTTTTCACTCTCCCTCCCACCTACCCAAAGTTATTTTTATTCCTACCTGTAGGAACAGTACAACGGCTTTATTCCTTGTAGCAGAGCAGTACATATTATCTGAAGGAAAGGAAACAATGATCATGTCAAGCTCACCCAGGCTGCTGTTCTTCGAATCCCTGTACTACATCTGATTGCATTTAAATTGGTTCTATTGGGTTTTTATTGCTATCAGTGATTGAGATATAAATGTTATTAAATCCAATGGGAAATCTTCTTTTGATTGTAATGGATTTGGATGGTTCTTTATTAAACTTTACAACTTCTCCTCTTTAGAATAGACTGTATTTCCGTCTCCATTCATAGCAGATACATTTTAAATTAGAATTTTGAAAGGCTGTTTAAAATAAAATATTGTACTTTATTCTAAACAAGGTGAAAACAATAGTTTACGGTTTCAGAAGACTCATAGATCCAGAAATACAGAATGCCTATTTTTTTTTAAAGAAAAAACAACACAAAAAGTTGTACAGAAATACAGGCATGAAAATATTTCTAAAAATTTTAATTTTAATATTATTTTTTAATAGTCAGATGAAATCAATTTTTTTTTTACTAGGACTTATAGTCAATTAGACAAGTTGCATGGATGATTGGTTTTCTACATTGTAATTGCAATGAAGCTATAATATGCACCAAGATGGAAGAATACAGCAATACGATAATGAATGAATGAATGAATGAATGATGAAGAGGGCCGAATTTGCAGAAGTGGCTAAACTGACTTGCTTGATTAAGAAGAAAACTAGGGTGACTTTTATAAAAGACTGGAAACCCTTTATGAATTTTTTTGTTAAAAATGGATACAAATGAACTAGGTAGTGATTTGGGAATCCATTAATTAAAAATGCTTATTTACAGGAAGAAGGGAACAATGAAGTGTAATTTGGGAAGTTGAAGATGGCAATTATTACATTTGTAATTGTTGCAAAGAAGATTGGAGGTTATGTCAGATTTTTTTTTTCTACCTCTTTTCTTATCTTTCACTTTTTATAATTCTTTTCCTTTTTTTTCTTTTTCTTTTATATTTCTGTAGTTTTAAAAATGTGTATGAAAACACATACACGTTTGAATATAACTGGAATTCAGGTCCATGTTTTTAAGAAAATAACTTTTATTATAAGTTATTTTCGTAAAAAAATGTGGACTAGAATCCTTCCAGTTACATTCAAATCATTGGTTCCTTGAGACATATTGCAGATACCAGACAGATACCAGACAGTTGTCCAGATGATGAGCTATAATCCTCCTACTAAATACTATTCTAGAAAAACACATGTAGTGAGGGATACTTTGTCCAGACAACCAATAAAATCCTCTGTTATAGGCTCAACTTAACTTAAAGCAGCATTGCATATTTCAATGCATATCTCTGATTTGTGGCTTCAGTTGATAAACCAGATACTGCTTTGAGCTCAGCATTACACAATACATTAGATACAAACTTTATATATGCCTGCTGTATATAACTCATAGTTGTAGAAATGAAAAACACAATAAGACTGTTTCTTCTGGATCAAGAAGCGTTGGAACAAGTTCTTAAAACAATATTACTACTAAATGCAAAACAAATGCAAAACAAACAAAGCAAAAAACCTCAACCTTGCTGGACCACTTCTCTGTTGGCCATGGTTGGGTCAAACTTTTAATCACTTGTAATACATTGTGAATTTTGCCAAAAGAATAAACTTTTCCTGGTGAAAAAAGCAATTGATAATTACACCATTGCCAAATATTCCCTGGAGTAGAATTGTAGTTTTATATTTGTGAACTAAGAAGTGACAACTACTTGGATGTTATAGTTTTTCTTTCAGTTATCTAGATGTTGCAAAAAGAGTCATTCTAACAAACTCTATTGCTACTAATTGCAGTAATTGCTATTTCAAAAGTATTCTTGAAAACATAATGGCTAAAAGAATTTTAAAAGAAGCAATTACAGATAATAAAAACCAATTCTCGTGGAAATAATGTATAAAGTTTGCATAAAACAATGTCTACTCAAATTTCAATCATTTCCAACTATCCACAACCCAACAGGAAGAAGAAAAATTGGATTCAAACTGCCAAGCAAATTATAGAACAAGATTTGTTTTAAGTGGTGGACAATTTCCGAGCCGAGCATAACTAAACACATTTTGACCACTACAGTTTTTTGGGAAACAAAATTATACAATTATTGGCATCATTTCAAGAAGATCTGTGTATCAAAAGCAAAATGAATCTTCAAATTCCATTTTGATAAAAGTGTCAAAATTTCATTCAAAATTAAATTATATCACCAGACAACAGAAACAGTTTAAGACAGTGGTTCTCAACCTGTGTTCCGTGGACCCCTGAGGGGCTGCGATTTGATCACAGAGGGGATTCGTGAAGGCTTGAATAAATGTTATGATTTAAATCTTGAGTTGAGTCTTGGGGATCTGTGGCCATGATCCGTGGCCACAAAAGGTATTTAAAGAAGGTCCGTGGTGAAGAAAAGATTGAGAACCACTGGTTTAAGAGAAAGAACAGTGTGACTATTCATGGCAATATCAACAACTTATATGAGTTTGCCTCTAGACTTCTAAAAATAGAGTTTTAAAGACTACTTTGAATAGGTAGAAATAGCAGCCATTAATTGAGAAAAAATAATCTTGAGGTAGTCTTATAATTGATTGGTTAATTCACGACCTCAGGTTGGGTAGGCAACTTTTCCAGGGTCAGGGTGATAAATCACAGCTCTGATTACCCAGAAAGCTGCAATGAGATTAATTGTAACTTTACAGAAAGGATGAAGTAGTTTTCAATGGTGGAATTAAGAGTGGGAAGTGAAAACAATAATGCTGGTTGTGTTTTATGTTTTTCTGGTTAAACTATACTCAGAGGATGGTGAAATGCGAGCCTGATCAGTGAATACAAGAAAAACCAAATATTTTATTTGGCAAGAAAGAACCCAGAAAAAACAGAAGCAGGAGGTAGCGGTGGAATGAGACTTTTTAGGAAAAGCAAACCAAAAGCAGTAAATAGTTTATATATTGTAGTCATTTTAAATAAAATCCAGTTATTGTTTAACTGAAACTCTTTGGCCATTTTATAAAGACCAAGTATGCAGCAAGTATAAAGTAGCGGTAACTATTTCCAGACAAGGGAATCTCATAAAGTAAACAAAATAAACCTCTGTGCTTTCACGAAATGGTAATTTGCAAAATTTTGGGAAGCAATGTCATAATAGTTACATTGCATTTTCATCAGTTTAAGCTGCCGGTATAGTTGTATCTGTAGGGCATCTTCTTCTGGACAAGCAAAAGGCAATGAGTCAGGGCTTGGTTTTTTTGGCTGCTTGAAGAATTTAGAAGGACTAATTCAATAGATTGCAAGAATTACAGAGCCACAAAGGTAATCACTGTTACAGTATTTTTTTTGGACCTTCCTAGACCAGTTTGGAAGTTTGAGGTTCGAAATACATAATGAAGAAGCTAAAAGGAAACTTGTTTGTTCCTTTGTTTGTTAGTTTTTGCATCAGTCTTTTCCTTTGGGATATCAAGGCAGTGTATACAGCAATCTTTCCTCCCCAAGAGAGCCTTGTTAAGTAAATTAGGCTGAGAGAGTGAATTTCCATGTCTGAAGGCAAAGTTGAACCTGGGTTTCCAGTGCAAATTTGTATACCACAGTGGCAAACACATACCAAGCTTTAGCTATAAAGTCTCCAGAGCAGCCTACAAATAACGCCAATGAGATAGTCTTTCCTTCCAGACTTTTAAAAAAATAAAGCAAATAAGACGATGGGGAGTAAAATAAAATATGTACATAGCATGTTATTGCTGGAATCCTTTCATTATCTTTGAAAGACCATATTGGTAAAAAATGTTTCATTCGTCATCAAAAGGCTTTCTGGGATGGTGCTAATCCTTTGCCAGGAACAATGTTGCTTTAACCACTGGTAAAATAGGTAGCTTCAGATCCTGCATTTAATTGTGTTGCAGTGGTAGGATGGTTGCCTTAGTTACTGTAGTCGTGCATTATTTTTCTGAAGATGTATAAACTCAGCAGTCCTGAATCCGTGTATTCACCTTGAAGTCCTATTTTAGGTAGAATAGAATAGAATAGAATAGAATAGAATAGAATAGAAAATAGAACAGAACAGAACAGAACAGAACAGAACAGAATAGAATAGAATAGAATAGAATAGAATAGAACACAACAGAACAGAATAGTAAACAGAGTTGGAAGGGACCTTGGAGGTCTTCTCGTCCAGCTCCCTGCTCAAGCCAGGACAACCTATACTGGGTGTCAGCAACCCATGTCCCCGGAGCCGCATGCCGCTCTTTCACCCCTCTGCTGCAGCTCCTTGTGGCCCTGTCGAAGCAGAGGGATGAAAGAGCTGTTGCCCTGTTGCCTTAGTGCAGTAACGAAGCACCCCTGTACTTGCCTTTGCGCGGCTTCAGGATTCTGCCTTCATATGGTACATTTGCTGTTGCCACCAGCAAACAGGGCTGGGAGAGAACGGCGGGTGCAGATCTTGCAGGGTGGGGGGCCATCCCCCAAGCCTGGCCTTCCTCCTCTCTCGGTGGGGCCAAGAGAAAGAAGGGGGTGGCATGGGGAAGCGCTCCCCTCCCCGGGCGAGTGCCAAGCACAAACGCCCAGTGGCGGGGGGGGCGGCTGGCCCAGCAGAAGCACCCCCATTGGCGAGTCAGATGGCGGAGAGGCCTGGCCCGGCTCTCGCAGCGGGACACTCTTTGGCACCTGCAGACGTGAGCTGCAGCCTTTGAAATGTGGGGCACTTTTCAGGAAGCCAGGCAATGATGGCTGGGGCCATGGGGGGGGGGAAGCGGAGGCATCAGGGCTGCTCCCCCTCCTCATCAGCAAGCCGGGAAGGGAGCAAGGGGAAGGGTAGAGGGGCTTGGAGGAGAAGCCCGGCTGGCTTTCCTTTTGGTGTGGGACGGGGGGAAGACCCAATAAAAATCCAATTTCCCCCAATAAATGGGGAAAATAAAGGCCCAGTGGTCCAGAGTCCCAAAGGGGAGTGGGATCTGTTCGTCGGAGGATCAGAGAGGAAATCAGTTGAAATCTGGGCAGGAGGCTATTCAGAGAGGGATCTGCCTGGGTTGCTTCTTCCCTCCCCCTTAGATTCCCCCCCTCCTGGCTTTCTTCCCTAGCCTGGTTTTAAGGGGAGGGGGAAGCAAGGTGGTACAATAGTTGCTAAAAGGCTGTGAGGGGGGAGCGGATAGAGAACTCTCTCTGTGATATCGATCGACTCTCTGCCTCCCCACCCGCTTCGGAGCATTTTCCGTGGGGAAGCAAAGGGCCTTGGTTGGAGGCAACAGGCATAAAATGCAGCAGCTCCAGACCTCACTGGTAGCCCCCTGACCCCCCCTCTCTCTCTCCACTCCCCCAAGTCCAGAGGGGACTCCCCCCTGGGTTTCCTGGTTCACGTTTCTGAATTTCTTTCTGGGTGGGGGGAGGAGAGATGTGTGTGTGTGTGTGTGTGTGTGCATGCGCGCGCACAATCATTTCTGCTTGGTTCGGGGTAGAGAAAACACCACTTACTACATTTTCATTTCCAAAAGAAATCAAGGTTGCTCCAGACCCGTTTAGTTTCTTTTCAGAGTCCCAAATCTTTTTTTTTAAATCTTACTTTGGGTTGAAATAATAAGATCAGCTTTCAAAGAAAGAGACGGGGAGGGGGTTTGTTTTTGTGGTGGAGTGGCCTCGACAGAGAAGACAGGATAATTTTTCCACGAAGGAAGGAGGGAAGGGAAGGGAAGGGAAGGGAAGGGAAGGGAAGGGAGGAAGGAAGGAAGGAAGGAAGGAAGGAAGGAAGGAAGGAAGGAAGGAAGGTGAAATCAGGAGGTGGGAGGGAAGGAAGGTAAAATCAGAGGAGGGGGAAGGAAGGTGAAATCAGGAGATGGAAGGGAAGGGAAGGAAGGAAGGTGAAATCAGAGGAGGGGGGAAGGAAGGAAGAAAGGTAAAAGAGGAGGGGGGAAGGAAGGAAGGTGAAAGGAGGGGGGAAGGAAGGAAGGAAGGAAGGTGAAATCAGGAGGGAGGAAGGAAGGAAGGTAAAATCAGAGGAGGGAGGATGGAAGGAAGGAAGGAATAAGGATGTGAAGTGGGGGTCTTGTGACTGGGTGGGAGTGCGTGACTTCGAGTTGGCCATGACCACCCAGGTTTTGTGGCTCCCAGTGTTTTGTTTTCTGTGGAAAATGGGTCCAAATGGCTCTTTGAGTGTTTAAGGTTGCTGACCCCTGACCTATACCATTTCAGATAAGTGACTGTCTAGACTCTTCTTAAAAACCTCCAGTGATGAAGTGCCCATGATTTCTGAAGGCAAGCTGTTCCACGGGTTAATTGTCCTCACTGTTAGGAAGTTTCTCCTCAATTCCAGGTTGCTTCTCTCTTCGATTAGTTTCCAACCATTGTTTCTTGTCCTTCCCTCCAGTGCATTGGAGAATAATTTGACCCCCTCTTCTTTGTGGCAGCCCCTCAAGTACTGGAATACTGCTATCATGTCACCCCTAATCTTCCTTTTCTTTAGACTAGCCGAAACCCAAATTCTGCAGCCGTTCTTCATGTTTTAGTCTCCAGGCCTTTGATCATCTTAGTTGCTCTTCTCTGAACTTTTTCCAAAGTCTCAACATCTTTTTTGTAGTATGATGATCAAAATTGGTTGCAGTATTCCAGGTGTGGCCTTGTAAAGGTAGACTTGTAATGGCCCAGAACTCAGACTCTGAGTCTGAAGAAAGCTGTTTCAGCTGAACCAGTGGAATGTCAGCCTGGGGAGACATCAAGTCAGGAGTCAATTGAGGCTGATCAAATACAAGAACCATCTGAACAGCTGGAGCAGTCAGATGATGAGGTACATCATCATCGGTCTCTGAAGCTGAAATGCTGCTGATCCAAACAATGTTGTTAACAAATGTAACTGGAAATATTGCCATTGGTTGCATCTGATATTCGCATCTTAACACAACATGTTAAAAATTCTTCATCATCATTTGATTCAAAGTCAATATCTCTACTTTCATCCAATTTTTCCATATCACAATTTTCCCAATTTTTTAAAAAAATTTGGTTTCCCCATAAAGTTAATTTGCATGGGAAGAGGGGTCAAATCTTTTATTACAGGGGTGTCAAACTTGCAGCCTGGGGCCCATGGGCCGGATGCATCAAGCACTGGCCACATCCACAAAGTGGTTTAGTGAAGGGGGGAAAAGTCGTGATACGTCACGCAGTGACAATGCAAGTTTGACACCCCTGTTTTATTAGATATTCCATAACTCTCTAATTGACATAATTGTTTCTATAGATAAAGGAATTCTAGTGTATTTTGATCCTAATACTTGAATCCTTGAGTCTGTTGAATCAAAGTGTTTTGTGTGTGTGTGTGTGTGTGTGTGTGTGTGTCTCTGTGTGTGTGTTTTGTTATATCTTTTGGCATGCACATACTTATGTATTTAACAAATTCAGTGCAAATATGAAATTGATATTCCTTAAATGGCTAGGAACTACTGGCATCAATTCCAATTAAGACCAGTTAATAGAGTATCCTGCTATTTTTGTTTCCAAGATTCTTTGTTGATTTACTTTTCTTCGCTTGTCAGCTGTTATCTGGTCAGCCTTGAGGAAATTGTGAAAGAGAGAGTTTGAGACCTGAAACAGGACAGAACCATTTGGTTTAATCATTTTAAAGGCTCCCTGTTTTGGTCTTTCTACCCTAATCCAGGAAAACCTAAATATTGCCATTGCTGCATAATATCAAACATATATTCAAACAGGTTTCTAATTCCTAAACTATATAGTCCAAACTATGTGGGGAGAGGAAGTAGTGGTTAAAGTGTTAGGCTAAAACTTAACATTTATTGGCTAAACTAAATGTGTGACTTTACTAGCTGCTTTCTTCCAATCTAACTCATCACAGAGGGCTATCATAGTGTGGGGGGTGGGGCGGGAATTCACAGGAGGGAGTGCAATACCCACTTTACTTTCTGGGGAAGACAATATGAATCTAATGAATAAGATCTGATGAAGGGTACCGGGGTGGGTTCTAACTTACCTCGCTGCTGGTTCGCTTCCTCCTGCGCCGCATGCGCAGTGCAAATTTTTTTTAAAAAAAATTCCCCCCCCCAAAAAAAGCCAAAAACAAGATGGCGATGCATGCGCAGTGCCAGAAACTCGGCTTCTGCGCATGCGCAGAAGAAAAAAAACCCGGAAAAAATTCCAAAAAAATAAATAAAAAAAAATTCAAAAAATAAAATAAAAAAAAGATGGCGGGGTCCACGGACTGGCACTGACTGAACCGGATCCGTGATGTCATCGTGACATCACCAGCGGGTCACTACCAGTTCGGGTGAACCGGTCTGAACTGGGAGGAGTCCACCACTGAAGGGTACCCATCTGGGGATATGCTGCTTATGAAAGTAGCTATACCGATTCCTGCATTACATTTGTTTTCTTCTAAATATGGCAATAATTAGAACAATGAAACAGCAGTACTAAAATAATTTGGATATACATAATTTGAACAAATGTTTGATATGAAGTTAATCCCTTTTAAGTTCATGATTTCAAAGGGAATGATTTCATCACACAATTCGTCCTGCTCTCTAATGATCACCACTTAAGCTCCATAATTCCAGGAATTATTGTAAAATCATAACTAGACAGAACAGGAATGAATTTTCCCTGTGCAACAAGACCTGATAATAATTGAGCATCTTGAATGTTTAAAAATAAAATATCTACTTAGATCTTTAATGGAACATACACTTCAGTTCTTAAGGGCAGAACTGTCTTGATCAAACCAGATTCAGAATGTTCCATTTGTTCCTTTCTGTGTTGACAGGGCAATAAAAAAAGAAGCCATTCCGTCCGATATCTTACTCACATACACTTTTCCTGATGATACTTTAAAATACATTTACAGTTAATAATTTAGTAGCCTGGATTCTGAATTGTCTGACTTTGAAGAACTTCAGCCAACCTCATTCTGAGTAAGCTTTCTAGCTGTGTTAAGTAATAAGCCACCTCCATCCAATCACTTGAGCTTTATAAGAAAATTAAGGGCCAAGGAATATCTCTCTATATATTTACCCTTCTACACACACACACACACACACACACACACACACACACACACACACACACACACACACACACCCCTCAGTAGTACAGGGAGTAGGGAAGAGAAATGTTATTACATTTTGATGGCAACACAGATGACCTCACGGAAATCTGTCTTCCAATTTTCCAAAGTTGTCTTCATTTAAGAAAAAGTATTTTTCTCCCTTATTCACAATTCTTTAGAATTTCTCTTCCTGACTTTTTTTTTGAGCCTTTCTTCTTTTAGGAGATGACAGATGATACAATTCTCACTGATTTTTCTACTGTTATGCATTTCTCTGGCAAGATATAGCCTCCCTGGTTGCCCTTGCTTGCTGATCTGAAAAAAATCCTGTAATGGAAGAAAGGAATTCCATAATGATGTCTTCTCTTGGGACTTAATTGAAGCAGAAGAAGCTCAGAAAGCTGCAGACTACTGGAGAGTTGATTGTACAGTAGCGAGATAGGACAGTAACATACAGTTTTCAGGCCTTCAACCACACTGTAATTAAGGAAAGTGTCGAGCCCTGCCAAATTTTCTTTGTCCTTTGCAAAACAATGAAAGCAATTTATTTTCATCAAATTGAATGAGGATGAGTTAAAAAAAAAGGCAGAAGAAAATTTTGGAACAGTGCTTTAGAAAACACAAATTCTATTTTCCAGAGCAAACAGTTTCTCTGCAAATATGTAGTCTGTTTCTAAATCAGAGGCATTCTTCTCTGTCATAAAGGGCTGCGTGTTGAACAAGAGAAGATAGACAATCTTTTGATAAGTCTTAACATATCCCAGTAGCTAGACATTTGCATATTAATCACTCTTTTATGTTCTACATAGGACATAGGAAGAAATAACACACTCTAGTTGTAGAGTTTGACTTATATGTGGGAAAAATCAAGTACCATATACTTGCAAATAAACTGAGAATATTAGGTGTCAAAATACATCTTCAAAACTGGGTTTGACTATTTGAAAGTACATACAGTAGGATTTTTCCTCAACTTTTTAAAAGTAGTCATATATCCTTTATATTATACTTGTGTATAAGTATAAACACATCTATAGATAAGCTAACTCTTGCATTTTTAACCACAATATTTTGAAAAATGCATACTCACAGATAAACCAATTGTGAAAATTAAAATGTACAAAAATTTCAAGGGTTGGCTTATCCACAGGTGGCACTTATGGTATTTTTGTTAAAAATTGAAGGGTTGGCTCAGGGGTGAAATCCAGCAGGTTCTAACAGGTTCTGGAGAACCGGTAGCGAAAATTTTGAGTAGTTTGGAGAACCAGCAAATACCACCTCTGACTGGCCCCAGAGTGGGGTGGGAATGGAGATTTTGCAATATCCTTCTCCCAGGAGTGGGGAGGGAATGGGGATTTTGCAGTATCCTTCCCCTGGAGTGGGGTGGGAATGGAGATTTTGCAGTATCCTTCCCCTGCCACGCCCACCAAGCCATGCCACCAAGCCACACCACGCCCGCCAAGCCACGCCCACAGAACTGGTAGTAAAAAAATTCTGATTTCACCACTGGGTTGGCTTATGTGTAAGTATATATGACAGACATTCTCGCTGGTATATAAACACTCTAGATGTCCTTGGGAAAATAACTTGACCCTGGGAAATATGGCTGGTGGTATGCAATCCAAAACTGCTGGAGAACATTTCTATGACTTACAGTATATTCAGTAGATTTGTGGCCAATCTAATTCACGGTAAGTAAAATAGAATTTTTAAAATAGTTCAATAGTGGAACAGATACTTTTCATACCAAAGATCCAGATTCAATCTCAGCATCCTCAGAGCTGCTGTCAGACAACAAAGACTACAACAGTCAGAGAGTTAGAAGGATCAAGAGTCTGACTCCAGATAAAGTTTGTATATTTCCATTTAAGGCTTATTTGTCTCTATTCAATTTATTTAGCGGGTAATCTTACAATGTGAAGATTTTTGTGATTAGATAAGAAACCGACCCTTTCCTAAAAACCCAATATACATCCTTAATCAGCTTTTCATTATACTTCTATAGTTAAGATCAAGTCAGCAGTGTTATCTTGTAATGATCAATTATATTTAACTTGAAATATAACATCAAACTCAATTATAATTAAATGAATAGTACATGCACTAAAGACATCTAACCTCCTTAGATTTAATTAATAAATTATTGTGACCTTTCATCCAAACCTACTTGAGGTTGTTCAGCCAAGGATTTCTATCCATTGCCGTAAGAGAAAAATTATCTTCAAGGAGAACACATTATCCCATGTAGCATCTCTTGCAAAGCGCAGGTTATTCTGTATTTAAAGATAACATAATTCAGTAAGTCATCTGTTCTTTTCATTTGAAGGAGAAAATGCAGTACAAATTGTTCACTCAGTCCCAGAACACCTACTCATGAATCAGAAGAATAAATATGTAACCCTGTGTCTATTAGGCAGTGCAAGGTGGCTTTGATTTGCCTTGATGAGGTATTTTGCACTGCAAAAGCGAAGCACTATGTCTCCTTGGGGAAAATAAGCAACATGATTTGCCTCATTGAGGTGCTTTGCATCACCTTGCAGCCTCCTCCAGCCCTGGAAATAGCTGGAGGAGGCTTCGGGGAAATTCTCATCACATGGGCAGAAGCCACTTGGAAGGGCCAGAAGATCAGCAGAAAGAGAAGACATGTGGTGCTTTTCCTTTGCTTTAGAAATAAGGGCTGGTTTGTTTTCAGAAGCAACTTCAAGAACTGCCTTGTTTGAGCTTTTTGTGAAGCTAAGCACCCCCGTGATGACGCTGTCTGCACGGTCCCAGCATCTAACATTGCCGTTTGAACTGTCTTTGATTTGAGCCTTTCCTTTGATTCAATTTTTTAATATGATCCGATTCAAATAAATTCTAAAATAGACGTTCTGAACCGAGCAGGTAGATTTGATTATTCACTTTGACTTTCTGATTTGAATCAGAAATTCAATCCAATTGACTCAACTTTGAACAATTTCTGACCTGGAGGTGTGTGAAGTCCTTTGATTTAATAGAGCTTACAGAGGCAAACTATAAGAAACTGCATGTGGGAGAACAAGTGAAGATGGATTTGAACAAGAAATGATTGCTTGGACCAGACTGTACTCTTTAGCTCAGGGGTGTCAAACTTGATTTCATTGAGGGCCGCATCAGGGTTGTGTTTGACCTTGGGGGGCTGGGGTGGGTGTGGCCAGGGTGGGCGTGGCCAGCTTGACATCATTCATGTCAGGGCCACCTGTGGTGGCCCAAGCACTTTGCCAGTGAAAATGGGCTCCGTTTTCGGCTGCCACGGCCTCCTGCAACCCTCTGCCAGCGAAAATGGAGCTCCGTTTTCACTGGCAGAAGCACCGCGGGCCGGTCCTTTGCTGTTTCCAGGGGGGTTCCACGGGCCAGATCTAAGTACCCTACGGGCTGGATCCAGCCCCCGGGCCTTGAGTTTGACACCCTGCTTTCGCTGATAGCCTTTTCTTGATTGGGAATCATTCACCCTTAATTAATAGTTATTGATAGATGTCTGGGGAGAATCTACAGCACTACCTGGAAGAAAGGGACATGGTGCTAGTGATCCACATATCAATAATACCATCATCTCTGAATTCCTGCAATGTGTTCTTCGCAAGGTAGCCCTGATGATAAATTGTAGCTGGCATAGATTTCAACAGTATGGATGGTGAATGGCATCTAGTAATAATGGCACTGCATTCTGATATTGAAACAGCTCCTTTGCTCTCTAAGTTCAACTTAGAAGACTCGGTACAAGGTTTTCTACTGAATAACCTAGTTCCATACAGTTTAACTTTGTCCTCAGGTTCTCACAAAGCACCTTTGTGTACATTTTGCCATAGATATTTCTAACAGAATTCTAAAAAAAATTGCTTTATCATAGTGGGAAAGAATTTTGCTTGTTTTACATTTAGGGAAGCTGTGATGAATTTCAAGGAATTCCAAAGTTCTCCAAATTCATAGGGCACGACTGATTAAAAAAAAGAAAAAAATGGTCACAATAATTTCAGGTTTTTAAAAAAAACAACCCTGTCCAGATGAATGGACTTTTGTAAACTGCATTTTGTATGAAATCACAAAGCCTAATTTGATAATGAAACGGCTGACCTAGAATATATCAAGAAATTTAACACCATTTCACACCAGGTTTTCATGTTACACTACACCCATTAAGCAGTTGATTAGTGCAATAATATCTGTTTCACACCTCTGTTGATGAAAACATGGAAACACAATGTTCACAGTTTTATAGTCCATGCATGCCATGAACGGACTTACCCTGTTATCTGGGAGGGGTTTCATCCTGTTGGACCTTAGGAAGTAGACGGAGCACTCAGAGCTGTCAGAGCTTTTCTGCAATGGCTCCACCCTTTGGAATATTTTGCTGTCTGCCGTAAGATCTGCCCGTTCTCTTTTGGCCGTCAGGAAAAGCCTTAACATTGCTAGGGTGTCTGGCATGGGATCTTGAAGGAGAAGCTGTTGGCTGGAGTGGTACACTAACAGAGAAGGTCTCCCCTCATCTCTGCTTCCAACCCATGCTTTTTATTTTATTTTATTTTATTTTATTTTATTTTATTTTATTTTATTTTATTTTATTTTATTTTATTTTATTTTATTTTATTTTATTATTTTATTTTATTTTATTTTATTTTATTTTATTTTATTTTATTTTATTTTATTTTATTTTATTATTTTATTATTTTATACTATCCAGCATAACTCTGAGTGGCTTACAATGCAATAAAAATAGAATTATAAAAACAATTATACATATAGGAATAATTAACATTGCAAAAATTAAATAGACTAAAAACTAAGAGCTTATGCGGAGTGGGGATGATGCCTTCTTCTGTCC
>QLTV01001465.1:2192339-2205353 GCA_003457575.1 Thermophis baileyi
ATAATAATAATAATAATAATAATAATAATAATAATAATAATAATAATAATAATAATAATGAACAGTGTGGCAATCCACAAAAACCTATGTGACAATAAATTAGTGAATTTTTAAGGGGCAGTAGGACCCATGTTTGCATTCTATATACATCCTTTAATTACAGAATTTCCCGTTTAAGTATTGTACAGAACAAAGTCTGACCTTTTACAGTCTTTTTGAACCCCCCAAATCCCCAAACTGCATAATTTTCTCTGTTTCTTGTTGGTAATGTAGCTCTTCTACTATAGGTGCAATTAATTTATCATTACTATCATTATCCCTTGAACTGCAATAGAACTTTTCGTCCTCCCACCTGCACTTATTGAGCCTGACATTTGAGTCTTACAAGCAAGACTTATAATAAGGTAGATCATTTAGCTCATCAGAGAAATCTCCTAAGGAGGGGCTAGAAACACACAGGCACACCCAAGAAAAATCCAGTGACAGATGTCAGTCGTTCAAAATATGTGTTTTCATCTAGATATATCAGTACCTGAGAAAAATCTCTTTTGAACAACTTGCCACTTCTACTCACCTTTAAAGCTTGTGAGATATTGTTATTTATTGCTGAAGGTTATCCTTGGCTGCCACTTTCTCATTTTATTCTTTTGTGAATTTTTATTTTGTATTATTGGTGTTTTCAGCTGTAAATTTAATGAACTAAGTAAAATAAAATAAAGTCAACTTTAGACTTCTTTGCGTATTAATTAGAAATATAGTGGAAATGATGCACTCTAAATTTGGGGTCTTAAGAATGTTTAATATAGCGAAGAGAAGTCTACAAGGAGATGTAGATGTCCTTGAGGGCAAAATTTTTTATAGTTGTTCCAGAGAATAGAATGAAAAAGAGTAGATTTCAATTACAAGAATTTTTTTTTGTATAGTTTATTGGAAAAAAGTGAATGACATTGAGATAATCCTATAGAGGGAATGAATGAATGAATGAATGAATGAATGAATGAATGAATGAAGAGCCGAGGTGGCGCAGTGGTTAGAGTGCAGCACTGCAGGCTACTTCAGCTGACTGCTAGCTGCAGTTCGGCGGTTCAAATCTCACCGGCTCAAGGTTGACTCAGCCTTCCATCCTTCCGAGGTGGGTAAAATGAGGACCCAGATTGTTGGGGGCAATATGCTGACTCTGTGAACCGCTTAGAGAGGGCTGCAAAGCACTATGAAGCGGTATATAAGTCTAAGGGCTATAAGGGCTATGAATGAATGTTGACTTGTAAAAGAAATATGAGCAAAGAAGAGGACCAAGGCATTTGTAGCTGGATGGAGTCCATGGGTTCCTCAAAAAAAAAAAAAGCTTTTAAAAAAGTTGAGAGCTTTTTAAAAAAGCCATGTACTATATGAAGCAGGTGGTGGATGGCTCAGTGGTTAAAGACCACTGTCAGCTGGAAAGCTGATTGCCCAGGTTCGAGACTCAAGAGCCTGGGAGGGTGATCTCATGTTACTTGCCCCAGGTCCTGCCCACCTAGCAGTTTGAAAGCATGCAAATGCGAGTAGATAAATAGGCATCTCTTTGGTGGGAAGGTAACAGTGTTCAGTGAGCCTTGGCATATATCATGCTGGCCACATGACCATGGAAATGTCTTCAGACAATGTTGGCTCCCTCAGCTAAGAAACTGAGATGAGCACTTCCCCCTAGAGTCAGAAACAGCTAGACAAGGGAAACCTTTATATTTATTGCATGAAGCAGTACATGTCTGCAGAGCAGAGGTGGGTTTCAGCAGGTTCTGACCAGTTCTGGAGAACCGGTAGCGGAAATTTTGAGTAGTTCGGAGAACCGGTAGTGGAAATTTTGAGTAGTTCGGAGAAACGGTAAATGCCACCTCTGACTGGCCCCGCCCCCATCTATTCTCTGCCTCCCAAGTCCCAGCTGATCGGGAGGAAATGAGGATTTTGCAGTAACCTTCCCCTGGAGTGGGGAAGGAATGGAGATTTTACAGTATCCTTCCCCTGCCATGCCCATCAAGCCCCTGCCACACCCACCAAGCCCCGCCCACAGAACTGGTAGTAAAAAAATTTGAATCCCACCACTGCTGCAGAGCTTTGAAATCTGTCGTCCTTTCGTGAAAATGGCAGCCAGAGTGGGTAAATACAAGTTGATAAATGCCATGAACCGTGGTTTATTCAAAAGAAGCTGTGCTTGGCTTCTTCTGTCATGCAAAGTGGGGACCTGAACTGGGTATCTGTCAGCCGAGCTATTAAACCCTTTGCAGAACCAGGGCGTCCACCAGATTGGTTTTCTCAGAAGCACTATGTATCACAATATTCTGAGATCTTGGAGACAACAGAGACTCCAATAAGAAAGTGTGGTGAGAAAGAAGTTGTAGAAACTATAGAAAAAGTAGAAGTAAGGCTAGTTTGAAAGGATTTAAGGGTATAATTTTTCTTTGATTATGTTCCTTCAATCTGGTATCAACTGTTAGTGACCACATAGATTTTCTCAAGCATGAAATCACTTCATATTGTCCATCTATATGATTTTCTTACCATTGCCTTCTTCCATCCTGTAGGAAATTATGTGTTTGCCATAGTCAATAAACTGATTATAAAAAGATATAAAGATAAAACAAATGGTTTTGGTGTCTGCTGGATCTAGCAATATTTCAAAAGAAAAAGGCCCAAGCAATTAATGTTTAGAGGTCCAGCTAAAGTAAAAAAAACTAAACAGTTGTTAAAATTACACAAAAAAGAATAAAATCAATACATACCACATTGATGAGCACAATACATACGATACAGTAGCGGTATTCACTTACCTTCGCTACTGGTTTGGACATGGGAGTGTGCGCATGAGCTTTGCTCATGCACAGCGCTTCTGGGCATGTGCAGAGCGTCCATGATGACGTCTGGGTGGGTGGGCGGAGCCTCCCGCCACCGCCACTACTGGTTCACACGAACTGGTGCGAACCAGTAGAATACCACCACTGATACGATACTATGCAATTATTAAAGCCTAACTAGAGTCGCAATCTAACTTTACTAACGCAATCCACGGTAGAACAGCCATGCTGCCATTTTCTTTTCTTTCTTTTATTTTATTCATGCCTTAATTTCTTTGGCTTGCTATAAGTTACTGCTTTTCCATGTCTTGCATCATATTGTTTGTTCTGAAAGAAAATAACATATTGGGAATGTCAATATGTCAACGGAAAGGGATAATTGGCTTGAGTCTGTCTGGCGCTCAGCACTAGCATTGGAATATTCTTGAATGTGAGTGTGAAATACGGTAATAAACCGCACATATAAGATTGACATTTTTCTATGCTGCTCACCCTCTGAGGGGGAAGCAATTCCAAATCAGTCACTGGTTTGCCTGTGGCCAGAATCAAAGCGATTCAGAGTAGTGAGTGTATGCCCGTTTCCCTGAGGTTCTATTCGTTGTTCCTTGTTTACAACCAGAAAGGCTTTCAGCAGTGTAGGGAGTGATATGTTTACTCCATAAGAAAATGTGGATTTGTGGAGGGTTCATTTTGCTGGCATTTGCATCACATTTTTTTCTTCTTCTTATGAAAATGAGTGATCTGAGTGTAGTGCTAATTTTATGTGAAGCAAAGAAAAACAATGTTGGTCCTCAGGGCACTGCAATCATATTACCTATGCTTATTAGAAGGGAAGATTTAACAAAGCTTGATAATGATCAGCTGATGTTCAAAAGTTTTAGCTTTTAAGAAGGGAAGATTTTTCAGGCAAACTTAAACTCTTTTTTTCAGTAGAAGAGAGTATCTGTGGTTTAGACTTGAACCTGTGGAGTCCTCTCTGAGCTTGATTATTTGCTTGCAGATGTTTTATTTACCAGCTAAGAAACATCAATGTAATGACTCCAACTTTTTTTTTCTCCAAAGGGCTGGCCACTACCTCATGATGCCTAACTGCTGTGTCCTCCATGCCATCTGAAGACCCCCCCCCAAAATGCTCCAACCATTAATGCAGCTGAACAGACTGACAGGTTTTATGGTCAAATTCAATTTGAAATTGACAAAATATGCAAGCAAGATGTGCTGTTTGTGGTTGGAGACTGGAATGCCAAAGCTGGAAAGCGTAGGGAGGAAGTATACTTGGACTATATGGTCTAAGAAACCAAACTGACATAAAAGGATACATACAGGGCAGAATCTTTTGGAGGCAGTCTACTTCAGGGGTGTCAAACTTGCGACAACATGCCGTCGTCACAACTCCCCCCCCTTTGCTAAACCAGGGGTGGGCGTGGCCAGCGCGTGATGCATCCGGCCCGCGGGCTGTGAGTTTGACGCCCCTGGTCTACTTATATGGTCACTAAGAGTCAACACAAACATGATGGCGATTGATCTGTCAATTACATTATTTTTTTCTGAGTTTGCTTGAGACCCTTCCTTATTAAAGTTTGAGAATTCTGCAGATGCAATATGTCTTGATTGCAGTAAAGCATTCTGTGAAACACTTAGAAAAAATGATATACCTCACATTTTTTTTAAATGGATGAAAATTATGCATACATGGCTGGCTTGAAAAGTATATTCTTATCAAACTGGAGTGAAATATTGAAGAAGGTGCCAATTCAGTCTTGAGGCTCCCTCATATTTTTATTTGTGGCATATTTTGCTAATCTGTGGACAACACAAAATGGGGAGAGGTAATTAATACTTAAGAAAACAAAATTCAAGATTATCTTGATGGTTAGAGAAATTGTGGAAAAATAATAGAATATTTAGCAATAAAAATGCAGCATATTTTTCATAGGAAACAGAAATTAAATGCACAGATATAGGATGGAGATTCCTGGTTTTATAATTAGTATCCATAAAAATGATCTGAGATTACATTTGATTTCTAACAAAATATGAGCCCATAGTGTAATGTGGTTACAGAAAATAAAACCAAACCCCAAACCCCAAATATACTGTACTTTCCTGGAATTTTTCTCAGAGTTTTATATTACTATTGGGACTCCAATAGTTGAAAAAGGATTCAGCAGTTCAAGATGGACAAAAAGGATGATTGGGATATTAAAAAAAAAGTCCTAAGAAGAGAAACTGAATATATTGGAAATGTTTATCTTTGAGAAAAGATTACTGAGGGTAGAAGTGATACATTTTTTAAATACCTGAAGAATGTAACTCATCACAGCACCACAATTATAAATACAAAGGCTAACTGTTATTAACCTAGGCCTTGATGATATTTATAAGTTCCATCATTGACCAAAATAATGTTCTTGAAGCATGTCCTTAGAAGCCTGAATTCTCAAAATGACTTTTTTAGTCGTTACAAATAGAATCACATTCATGGCTGATGACACATACTATTCTAAATTCTTAGATTAAAAGTAGTCCCTCCAGATATTTTAGTTCTCAATCCTTATGAGCTCTAGGAAACATGGCCCATAGTCAGTGATTATGGAAATCATAGCCCAAATGTTTTGAAGATATCATATTGCTTATCCCCGAGTTATTCCTACCTGCAGATAAGAAAGAATAAACATATACACAAATAGAATTGTGGAAATCATTCTAATAAGAAGCTCTTTTGAAGACATGAAAACCATGTGCATGTATTCTTTTAACTGCAAAATTGATTTTTAATGAATAACAATTAGAAACTATATTAGTGGATATACAGTAAGATTGTGGTATTTTTTTCAGCCTGTCAACCAATAATCCCATTGCTCTTCAATGTCTATTAAATTATTTCCCCAAATATCTTCTCTGAACAGTGTGGCCAAAGGAATAGGCAAGGTAGTGGGTATTGTCATCAATAACTTTAGAAAATTCTCATTTGCAATTGACTCATTTCCCTGGTATAATCTTCATACTGATGTCATTAATGAAATATCTAATCAAAACATTTATCAAAATGTCAGCTTCAGATTAACAATTCAACAGTGGTTTCATTAATAGTTAAATATCAAAATGCTTGGAGTTAAAGGAAAAGCTAAAATAAATTGATATTGAAAAATAATAGGTTTTTTTTTTGCCCTTTAATCATAGTGTATTGTGCTGGCATACATTTACTATTGACTGAGATGTCTTGTGTATGATTCTTCCTAAATTTAATTAAAATTTTTAATTGTTTTGGGATTTACTAAACTCAGTTCTCCACTATGCAACCTTTATTTGCACTGAAAATAAGATTTTTTTTAAAATTCAGGTGAACCTAAATTGGCTTCTTAATCAGCAACATGGATGTCTCCTTGACTACCCAACCATCACTTGAGATGGTTCAAAGTAAAGCTTGTAAGTCAATAAATACAATGACAATCATAGTGCAAATTCTGACAACAGTGTTATCTACTGTAGAAATCTGATGCTTGCTGAATGAATTCATCCAACTTGTGAAAACATTTGGCATTTTATCTTTTAAGAGATAGTATGCATAAACCAACCTAAAATAAGGGTATATAAAGAAAAACCAATATTTTCAACTGACCCAATGAATGCCATTATGATATTGCTTCTGTCCATCTTAATATGAGTCATTTTTTTTTTTTTTGCTGAGTGTTACCTGCTCTGGCAAATAAATCTATAGCAAAATGTCAAAAAATTTCTTCTAATGTAACGATGTTTAATCTTTCTTCTTTTCGTTTTCACATCTTCTACATAAAACGCTGGTGGGTGAGTTTTACTTATAGATGGTGAAATTATAAAATAGGGACAGAAAACTGTCAGCTAGGATATATTTTTTGCTGATGTATTAATTCGTTTCATCTGCAATGTGGCATCACCATCAAGGCTAACTAGATTTTATGAGAGGAGTTACTGAGCTGAAAACCAAGCCAATGAATAGCTTAATATGAACTAATGAAGACTAGATATAAAAAGCCTTTAGTAACTGGCTTGGCACTTTAATTGTTGAGCTGATGTAAATTCAGAGTTCTAAGGAATGCAGTGGCACTACTAGGCAAAAAGATGGAATTGTTTCACAATAATTGGTTTTAACTCAATAGCCCTATAAATAACTTCAGCCTCTGGGAAGAAATAAAAACAAGAGTTTTCCAAGGGGAAAAGGGGAAAAATGTATTTGCAAAAGGTTACAAGCAGGACAGGCCCATACAAGATTTATATTTGAAAACATAACTAACAACTTAATGAATCCTGATTCCTGTGAAATGATCCCGTGAAGGACCGAATGGAAAGGATAGAATAACATGGGATGAAGCTGACTGCAGGTTGCGCAGAATTCCAAAGTCCTCGTTGCTGTATTTTTAAAAAAATTTACATGTTTTAATTTTGGTTCTTTCATTTGGTGAATTTCTGTCTAACTTGAGACTTACTTAGACTTAGAATAGCTTCTTTGTCACTTTGAATGTACATTAATCGGCATACATTGAAATGAAATTTCGTTGCATACAGCTCTCAAAGGGTCACAAATCAGCAAGATAACAGCCTCAGAAAATTCGGCCTTTCAACTTACATGGTACCACACCACTATCACCTACAGTATGTCTCTTGGTTGTCATGAAATAATATAAGAACATTTTGGTTTCCTGGCCATATACATACCTACATTCACATGCAAACATCGCTTATCTGTACCTCAACCCCACCTAGGGACTGGTACCTCTGGCCTTCTGGAAGTTGCTGAATTACATCTTCCAGCAGCCCAACTAATGTGGTGCAGCTTATAATTCAGGAGTATTTGGACATCCCCAGATTCCTTACTTTGGTTGAATCAGACATTTTCCACCAAAGTGTAGCTTGGGTTCTGAAAGATTAGACTTCAGTTGATATTTTTCTCTCACCACACGATGGCAATTTGACATGGAATATTTTTTCCCCCTGAGAACTGAATAAGCAGTAAGTAATTTTCTTGGCAGCACAGTTGTTTCAAGGGCTCCCTCCTCCTCTTCTTTAAAGGGAAAAAAGAGAAAATATGAAATGAATGTTCTTAGTTGTTCACGCTATTTTTTTTTAAAGAGAGGCTTGCTTGTTTCCAAACAGTATATTCGTGTGTTTTTAGTTTTCAAACAACCTGTTATTTAGCCTTTTGTATGGAAACCACCATCATCTGTAATTGTAGTAATAATATTTATCCCACTTGGATAACTCTGAATCTTGAAAGCTGTGTATATTATATACACTTCATGACACCCCAGTGATGGAGGTTGGCTGAACCAATTCAAGCACTGCAGAAGGAGAACCTGGAGTGGGCTGAGACTCATAATCAATTCACGGGAAAGAAAAAAAATGAGTCAAGAGCTTTTGGTTTCAATGTTAAAGCCCAGTTAGTCTACTCTTCTGCATACTCCCATGCTGCAGTTACCACTGAGTATTTCTTCTTGTTCCTTTTCAACATTTAGCTCTGCTTTTACTTTTGTGTTATTAACACATTTTATACTTTATTTTATCATGAAACACACTGGAATTATTTCCCATCTTCAATGTTAAAGCAAGGGTTCTTTCAACATTCTTTTTTCTTCCTAGATAACTTTTCTTACGCTTCAAGGTAAAAATCCTTACGCTTTGTGCAGTTCAAAATTGGGTTACTTAGCACTTAAAATGTATATATTGTAAGGTTTGATTGCCTTCAATAAAAGGCATGTTCTACAAGCACTGGCAAGATCTATATTTATGTATCCTTAATATTAACTGTTCCATGGTTTCATCAAGTTCCGTATATCGTGATTTCCCATTTATTTACCCAAATGCCTAATAACCTTTCTGGGATTCAGCATCGTTAAATTAGGTAATCCTAAATCTTTAGGCTAGAGAAAAATGAATACTCACCTTTTTCAGTTATGTCCTCTGATTCTGAACATCCTTTCTGGAAAGTCCAAGTTTGACCATCTGATCGAATCAGAGGTGGGTTCCTCCCGGTTCGGACTGGTTCGCCTGAACCAGTAGCGACCTGCTGGTGATGTCACAGTGATGTCACGGAGCCGGTTCGGTCGGTGCCGGTCCGTGGGCGCGCCATCTTTTTTTAATTTTTTTAATTTTTTTATTTTTTTTAAATTTTTCCCGGTTTTTTTTTTCTTCTGCGCATGCGCAGAAGCCAAGTTTCTGGCACTGTGCATGTGTTGCCATCTTGTTTTTGGCTCTTTTTTTGAATTTTTTTCGGATTTATTGCGACTGCGCATGCGCGTGCACGCAAAGTGCACGTGCGCCCACGAGGCATGGCCACACAGCGTGGGAGAAAGCGAACCGGCAGCGAGGTAAGTTAGAACCCACCCCTGGATCGAATGGTGTGAGGGAAGTCACCCCTCTTAGAAGAATGAAATATTTTGAGAAATATTTAAAAAGGCAGAATATTATATTTCCCATAAAAGAGAAATAGAAATCTTAAGGGAGACAGAAACTCAGAGCTTCAGCTCCCTGCCCCCAGCAGATATTTGGTGCCCATTAAGAAAGACTGGGCCAGCCTATCTACAAAATAAAAAACCTTCAGCTCCAGGATGACTGGATTATCTTTCAGGGAAAAGCCATTCAGCCACAATAGGAACTGCACAACAAGCCCCTTCATTGCATCAGCCCAAGCTTCAACCATGCTTGACTCAGAAAACCTACAAGGTTAGCTATGACCTCTATAGCAGCCAATAGCTTACCACAGGAACAGGAAGCTCACGTTCAAGGCCCAGAGAGGGTATAAATAACCCTCACTCTCCACTCTATTTTGTGCCCATTGAGAAAGATTGGGCTAGCCTATCTACAAAACAAAAGACCTCCAGCTCCAGGATTATGGGATTAAGACATGACCCCTCAGGACAATAGGATTAACCCTCTACCATCTAGCAGCAGAGCTCACCACATTGCACAATCTCCTGGGGACATTGCATCACCCTCCAGGCTTCAACCAAACTTAGCTCAGACAACATACAGAGCCAGCTATGACCCCCTACAACAGCCAATAGAATACATGTTCTTGCACAGGAACAGGAAGTTCAAGTGCAAATCCCAAGAGAAGGTATAAAAGCCCCTCACTCTCCACTCCATGTAGTCAGCTGCCCAGGACCTCAAACCCATGTGGTCCTGTTCATCAATAAACCATCTTTCCAATCAGCTTCCATGTTTCCCGTGTCTTTCTCTCCACTTGGAACTGAACCAGATGGATATTTCTTCCAACAATTGGATATCAGTTTAAGAAGGATTAAGATTGATTATGACTGGGATAGACAATAAGGTTGAAATAACAACAACACTTCCTAGATTTCCCTCAAAGTAGATATTCCTTGTAATCACTGCCATTATCTGTTGCCATGACTTTGCTGCAGTTACATTCCCCTCTTGCAGCTTCCACATGCTGAAATGGACATAAACATAGGCCCCTAATTGATTCTAACTGGTTCAGTATCAAGTGGTGAAATGACACTGAATTGAATAGTATTTGTCAGCTTCTGTGATTGCTGTGTCTGTTGGCTGTTTCATATTGGCTTGTGCCCTAAAAGGCTGCTTTCAGAAAAGTCAATTTTGGTATCATGACTGGTGCATCTGCCATTTTCTGAAAGAGGGGGGAGGTGAAGAGGGAGAAATGATTTCAAGAGAAATCACTATCCATTCTGCTGGATTTCTCTCCTGAGAAATACATTTTAGTCATGGGAAGGGAGCTGTTAATGGTTGAGGAAATAGCTCTTCAGCTTAAGAGTTTTTCTGAGCATTACTTGCTCTGTCATCTGAATATTCTCTTTGGTGAAAATTATTACTCTGTAGACTATGAGGAATGAGTGTTTCCAAAGGCAGCCTACACATATACTGACATTTTTCTTAAATGTCCAAGAATATATTTTCTATGCAAATTCCTTTTTCTCTTCTCTCCTCTGCTTCCTCCTTTCTTTCCTAGTCCTTCCTATGCACTTATTTTTTTTCCACCCACACATCCATTCTCTTATGAATGCTGAAATGTGTCTGCTCAGATATTGTTCACTCTTGGTTCTATAATTGCTGTCACTAAACGGCACTCCCATTCCTCTGCAGAACAGTTTCTGTATATTGGAGGAATTATATGGAAGCTTTAAAAATACACAACACTAAACACATACAGTGGTGCAATGATTAAAAGTTAGATTCTGAATGGCTTGGTCTAAAAAGCCTATTCAGTTATAAAAAACAATCATTGTGCCAATCAGTCTTCCACAAAGCATTAGAATAGAATAGAATAACAGAGTTGGAAGGGACCTTGGAGGTCTTCTAGTCCAACCCCCTGTTTAGGCAGGAAACCCTGCACCACTTCAGACAAATGGTTATCCAATTTCTTCTTAAAAACTTCCAATGTTGGAGCATTCACAACTTCTGGAGGCAAGTTGTTCCACTGATTAATTGTTCTAACTGTCAGGAAATTTCTCCTTAGTTCTAAGTTGCTTCTCTCCTTGATTAGTTTCCACCCATTGCTTCTTGTTCTACCCTCAGGTGCTTTGGAGAATAGTTTGACTCCCTCTTCTTTGTGGCAGCCCCTGAGAAAGTATATATTTATCATACTCTTTGTAGGACCTCTGTAGACCTCTGGCTATTTTTGCATTTAAAAATTTACAGTACACTATATATGATAGCTTTGGTAGCTTTCAATCCATAAGGACTTTCCAGTTCCTCTAATTCTCATGAGTATTTTGCTGATGTTATTTTTAAATGCTGAGTTGTGCATAAATATGGCATTACCATCTTATGCATTCAATAGTGCAATGGCACAGTTGAGGGTTTGATGGAAAATGATCATTCTCTTTGAATGCCAATATATGCAGGAATGAAACCTGATACCAAGGTAGCATATATCTAGCTGATCACTAGCCCAAATAGATATTTGGATATTGAATAATTTCACTACACAATGTATTTAATAGAACATAATAGATTGCTGTAACTTCTTTTGTCAATTCATCTTCTCCCCATATGAAGATCATCTCATCATTTTCTAAGCTCCAGGAGCCGTGGTGGCGCAGTGGTTAGAATGCAATACTGCAGGCTACATCTGACTGCCAGCAGCCAGCAATTTGGCAGTTCAAGTCTCACTGGCTCAAGGTTGACTCAGCCTTCCATCCTTCTGAGGTGGGTAAAATGAGGACCCAGATTGTTGGTGGCAATATGCTGACTCTGTAAACCACTTGGAGAGGGCTGTAAAGTACCATGGGACAGTATATAAGTCTGCTATTATTTATATATATGTTATAAATAATAATATAATAAAAATTGTGCTGAATCCACCGAAAGATCTGATTTAGTGTAGCACTCTACTAGAACACCATAGAACATCCATCTTATGACTAGTAACTGTTCAGCACTTCCCAAATTATGCGAAACAGAAAATATTAGCAAAATTGAATTCAATATTATAAATGGACTGCACTGTATCAACAGCAGCATAATCAGAGATCACAAGAATGAATTCTTTTTGGAAGAGGAGGAGTAGAAGCAACAGTAGTAGCTTGAGAGAGTATGATCTGAAAAAGCTGATGATAAGGAAGAAAGAATCAGTTCAGCAAGAACTGAGTCTGAGCAGGACAAAGACCTAGGAATGCTTATAAGTCCCATAGAATTCTAGAAACCAGAAGTGGGATTCACTTACCTTCCCTACTGGTTCGCAAATGTGAGTGCGCATGTGCATGCACTCGCTTCGCTCGCACGCACCTAGTCTGCGCACATGCCTCGTCTGTCGCCGCTACCGGTTCGCACGATCCGGAGAGAACCAGCTGAATACCACAACTGCTAGAAACCTCTGTAGTGAATCCACCTCACAGTTTCTGCCTTCAACAAAGGGCTAACTATGAGCAATCTACTTATTATGTTTTTATCTGAGAAACACGTGAAATGGAAGATTAGTCAGAGAAACTCTGATTACAAAAGCTTCTGATCGAGGCATAGTCAAATGTCAGAAACAATTCAGGATACCGTTCCAGTATCCTGTCATGTTATCTCTACAGCTTAAATCTTACTATTTTAGGCTAAACGTCTGACTTCATTTTTATACATTGGTTGCTTACCATTATATCTGAATTCCTGTGTTTTTGGTTTTTTTTTTTTTTTTTTTTTTTGCCTCTTTGTTTTACTCTGTCAAGGACTTTCAGCCTGG
>QLTV01001465.1:2205419-2222565 GCA_003457575.1 Thermophis baileyi
ACCTTTTTTTCTGATTTCCTGTTTTTTTGTTTTTTTTTTTTTTTTGCTTTGTTCTGCCTCTTGATTTTACTCTGACAAGGACTTTCAGCCTGGGCAAAACATATATATTTTATTGAGAACTAAGGAGACAAGGTTGCTTTCTCTTCCACTGTATTATTCAGCAGAAGCTGCTTGTAGCTACTAACAAATTGTTATATATGAGTCACGATGTCTGGATTTGCATTCATTTTGCACCTTTCGCCCTTCCTATCTAGATCCTGTGTAATTACCGGTATGTAAAATGTATGTTTTGAATAGTTAGTTTTGGGAAGGATTTGGCATCTGTATTTTCCAATTTGTTATTTACAACCATCCTGCTATTCATATTTACTGTACCCTTGCTCAATTTATCCTTCTTCAATTATTATCGATACACTAGGGAGATATTCTTTAACTGAGTTCAGAATATTGCAAAAATGTAGTCTTAATTTCTTTATATTGGTGCCTAAAAAGACCTCCCTTGTAATCTCTGCCTATTCTTAACAGTACAATGAATTTGTCTGTAACAAAATGAGTGGCAATGAGCAATTTATCTAAATAAGTCACTTTTCTTTAACAAACCTTTCTTCCAGATCAAATTAATCAGAGATTAATGTATTCATCTATAGAGATTGACTAGTAACTGTTGTAGGGGTGGGGTTTTCTCTAATTGGGCTGTTTTTGACACTTACCAGAGAATGGAAAATCACCCTCAAAGACTACAGCATACTTTGTTCAATCTTGCTGTTATTTGGGACAAAATGGGACATGGATTACATCGATGAATAAGAGTAGAGTTGGTGTAACAAATCTGAAAAGCAAAAGCTGGTGAAGCTATTTCAGGTTGCTGCTGAAGCTTTCCCTTCTAAGATTGCTTCCTGACAGAAATCTATGCCACATAGTTTAAAAACTACCCACATACTTTTGTCACTTAGGATGCTAATACATTTATACAAAAGGCTATGAAACCTATGATCCAGGATAGCTATGTAAGCTCTACTTTCTAAATATTAGCATAAATATTGATTAAAGGCCTGGAGACTAAAATATATGAATGGTTGCGGGATTTGGATTTGGATAGTCTAGAGAAAAGAAGGACTAGGGGGGACATGATAGCAGTATTCCAGCATTTGAGAGGATGCCACAAAGAGGAGGGGGGTCAATTTATTTTCCAAAGAACCAGAGGGCAGGACAAGAAACAATGGATGGAAAGGAGAGAAGCAACCTAGAATTAAGGAGAAACTTCCTAACAGTGAAGACAATTGCTAAAATTAATTAATTGACAAAATAAATAAATAAAATAAAAATAAAATAAAATAAACAATTAACCAGTGGAACAGCTTGCCTTCAGAAGTTGGAGGTGCTTCATCACTGGAGTTTTTTTTTTTAAAGAAGAGACTGGATAGTCACTTGTCTGAAATGCTTGAGCAGGGGCCTGGAGTAGAAGACCTCCAAGGTCCCTTCCAGCTCTACTCTGATTCTGATTCAGAATAGTATAAGGAATGAGTCATAATTTGAGATGTTTAGTTGATATGAATAAAGGCAGAGACTGAAGAGACTGCCTCTTGTCCCATGCCCCTCTTGGCCTCTTTTAGTTGAAGGCAAACTTTTTCTATAGGAAGTATCTTTTGATATTGTTGGCAGCTCTCTTGAAATAGAAATTTGGGGATCCATTTTTAATGTATTTTCTGCCACAATGTATTGATTTTGGTTCATTTCATTTTGCCTTATTTTAAACTGATTTCCGTGATGCTGATTAGTGTCTCCATTTCAGAAAACAGCTGTGACAATACTTCCAAAAATGGTATTCTTAAAGTATGCCAATCTATATTATGGACCATCCAGCATTTCCCCCAATTATTCTTCTCAAGCTCAAAGCGAAAAGGCTTCTGCAGATATAGGCTTGATATTTATAGGCAGACTTCTTGAAGTATGCTGCTTTGTTGATTGTTCTTTTACAGTTTGATTAAAGTTTAGTATAAGGTAAAAATGCAAAAAGAAACAAAAGTTAGAAAGGTTAAAGAAGAAAGAAGAGGGGTGCAAAGAGAAAGAAAGAAATGTAGTGAATTCTGACTGTTTACAGTGCAATAGAATTAAAAAAAATTACATTCTCAACCTTTTGCTTTACATTCCTTTACAATGCTTTACAAGCCATTTCTGTAACAACAAAGAGGCATGTTCGGTGCTTTGAGTTATTCATCAAAATAATAAAGGCAGGATAAAAATCTAACAAATAAAATAAATAAAACTTCTTTCCACAACCGGTGATTTTTCTCCTCTTTTCAATTTAGAAGTGGAAGGGGGGGGGAATCACACACACACACACACACACACACACACACACACACACACGGATTTTAAATAATTTTTAAAGCTAGATTCCAATAAAACAGAATATAGGTAGTTCAGGGTTGAACTGCTAGATTCTTTCTACTCTCTGAATTGTTTTCTGGCAGATGTTTCATTACCATAATGAAAATAATATCATAACTTGGATTTTAATGGGAAATTATTTTGGATTTATTGTTTGTCAATATATGTCAGCAGTTTAGATCTTCAACATGGGACAGAACAACATATAAAATTTTGTTGGTATTCACCAATTGAGAATACCTTCATTGCTAAAACTGGGTAAATCTCTTTCTTGTGGTGAGCTATCGAACTGTATGTGACATCTTCCCACTAAATCATTTTCCATTTCTGAACTGATTCCTTCTACTTAAGGTGGCCAATATCTTACAAAGATATAAAAGGGATGTCTGTTTCAGTTGAGATTTTCTTGAATCTTTCTGGGTTTGTGGTTATTCTTTGCTTCTGACTCCTGACATGCTTCACAGCCATAACTTCTAATTTTCCCTTACATTTTGAAGTATTCTTCAGTCCTGATTTCTACCTCGTCTGCAAAGGACACTGAAGAAATTTACCTTGATTGCACTTGAAAACAAGCCACGGACCCAAAATATTGTTATATTCTCAATGTATGTAAATTGTATGACAATTCTGCAGCTCAAAAATGATACAAGTGCATATGTTAGAGAATAGTATATACTGAAGTGCAACTTATTTCGGCAACTTCCTTTAGAAAAAATATGACAGTGTCAGAAAATAGCTTGTAAGAGATGTTTATATATGAGTAGAGATAGGCAGCCAATAGAAGGATAAGAACTGCACTTAAATTCTTGGCATTTTTTTTTCTTGTGAGATGTTATTTTATTTTAGAACTCATGGATTTCTCTGAAATCTCAGGATCTCCTGTCAACATTATCATTAATAAAAAAAATGGAAATTGAAGTTGGTACAACCCAAAGATGTCAGAGGCTTTTAAGAAGAGACTAGATAGCCACTTGTCTGGACTGGTATAGGGTCTCTTGCTTGAGCAGAGGAGGTGGACTAGAAGACCTCCAAGATCCCTTCCAACTCTGCTATTCTGTTGTTAGATTATCCAAAGCTGTTTAACATTTTAATTTCTTTTGTTTTAATCTTCAGAAGCATTCACTGATTTTGGGCATTTCAGGCTGGAAGGGGGAATTAGAAAGAAGTTCACCAACAACTTATAGTGCCGAAGCTCAGGTCTATATTAGGATAATAGTCTAACTCTAAAACATGTACATATGTACACATAGAGACACAGTAGTGTTTATTGACATTAATGCAGACTTTTTTTAAAAAAAATTCTTAAACTGATGTGAATATGACATAGAATGAACCTGATTAGAAAAATGAATTGAGCAGATTTACCCATTTCTCTTTGTATGGTTCATTTCAGATTGTTTTCCATAAGTCAGTATTCATTGGATGGTTTATGTCTGAGTGCTTACTCTTCATTTCCTTAGCGTTCTCTCAAAATCAACCCATATTTGATGGTAGAAGTGACAAGAGAAGTACTGAAATATCTTAAGGCTTGGATTTATACCTTCCTTCCTCATTAATATGGAGATTAGAAATGTGTTATCCACTATTTACAATACAGGTAAAAATACCTTTATGTATTTTTTAAAAGTAACATGTGTATGTGTGTGTATGTGTATGTGTACACACACACACATATTTAAGTGCTTTTCCTCCTCCTCCTCCTCCTCCTCCTCCTCCTCCTCCCCCCTCTCCCCCCCCTCCCCCGCTCTCCCCCCCCACCCTCCCCNACACACACATATTTCAGTGCTTCTCCTCCTCCTCCTCCTCCTCCTCCTCCTCCTCCTCCTCCTCCTCCTCCTCCTCCTCCTCCTCCTCCCTTTACAAATGAATGTTCGTAATTGCCTGGATAAGTCCCCAAAGTGTTCTTGGTGAGAGTTCAGAGGTGATTTGCCACGTTTTCTTCCTACGGCTGAGAAAGAGTAACTGGCCCAAGCTCACTCACTGGGTTTCTGCCTAAACTGGGACTAGAACTCACAGTCACCCAGTTTCTAGGCTGGTGCCTTAACTACCATATCAACTGGCTCTTCTACGAAAGAGTCATGCATTAATAGTAATCTAATTTGTATAATCTTGGATGAATATTACGTTTTCATCCCGATCATTTATGCTGCACTCTCTTTATTTTTCGTTACAATATAGTTCTTTACCATTTTCTTGACAATACATTGGAATGATTAACTTTGCTAGTAGTGTAAGAAAATCAGCAACATTACGACCAACTGTGATATGATATTAGCTACAAATGTAGTGCTTGGTCATCACCCATTGATGCACATTTAAAATTCATACTATTAGAAAGGTCGCAAATGTGGGATATGAAATTTGGTTTCAGACTTAACAACTTGCATTCTTCATGCTGAATTTCAGTGACACACAGCGACAAACCTTTGCCCTCATTTCAAAGACTTTCTAATCAATGGTTCTCAAGGTAATGTTCAATCTTTTTAGTTACAGTCAAGTCCAAAGCAATTTGGTGCTCTCACATGCTAGTATTAAGTGTGTAATTTAAAGTTTGTGATTAAAAGTTCATACCGTTAACAAAATTTCTTCCTTGTGACTTGTATTGGAAGACTTTTCCCCCCACACTAAACAAAAGTAGCATTAGAAAGAGTTCAAATTCTTCTTCTGCTTCTGATATTTAGCACGTGACTGGAATGTGAAATGTATGAGTTTTGAAGAAGCAAATGTGTGCTAAGGTCTAACATCAAAAAGACCAAAAATCTGGCTGCATGTCAAATGGAAAATAAATTACCATGGCATGAACCTGCAGAAAAGTATTACAGACATTTATGTGCTTATAAATATAGCCTAATGTACAAGTAAAAGTGATTTAGGGGACGTCATCATGACAATATGCTACCAGCGACAAGCTATACTATATTCTAAGGCAGGGGTCAGCAACCCGTGGCTCTGGAGCCCTCTGCTGCGGCTCCCTGTTGCCAGTCGGCTCCACAATTGATAGGGCTTTTGGTTAGGACAGGTAGAGGAAAAAGGATGCCGCGCTAGGAGGAGACTCTATGGCGGGGGAAGTGGACTTCCGGTTGGCTCCAGAATTGAACAGGGGGCTTCCGGTTAGGACCTTTGTGGCTCTTTGAGTGTTTAAGGTTGCTGACCCCTGTTCTAAGGTATATCATGGTGATGAAGAACTGTGGTGGCGCAGTGGTTAGAATGCAGTATTGCAGGCTAATTCTGTTGACTGCCGGCTGCCAGCAGTTTGGCAGTTCGAGTCTCACAGGCTCAAGGTTGATTCAGCCTTCCATCCTTCCAAGGTTGGTAAAATGACGACCCAGATTTTTGGGGGCAATATGCTGACTCTGTAAACCGCTTAGAGAGGGCTGTAAAGCACTGTAAAATGATATATAAGTTTATGAGTGAAAGTTTCTAAGTCTTTTTCTCTAGCAACGTTCAGTTTTGTTCAGCTCTAGAAAGACTAGAATATTTGGTGGCATTCATTGATGAAATTGTTTTGCTGCCATATGAGGCATTCCACTGTGATTTATGGCATGTTAATAGTATATCTTGCATTCTAGTAAGACAGAGTATTTTGACAAATCCTTATGACTTTTTAGCTGGCATTTCATCATGACAACATCGAACCCAAAACATAACATAATCTAATCCAGTTATGGGCCTGAATGATTTATGACACTTAGTTACACAGTTGATGTGCTAAATAATAAATAATTGCTGAGGATGCATGAAATTAATGCAAGAGCAAGAAAGAAAACAATTTGGGTTTTGTTTTGTTTTGTGTTTACTTTGTTGAGATTTCAAAGTAGATGGCATGCCAGAGGACATGAAGAAAGCAGCACCATACGGCAGAAACACTGGGAGAACAACTTTGGTGACCAAATGGTGACCAGTGCAGAGGAACAATATGTACAGCCAAAGATACAGATAACTAAACCATGAAATGAGCACAGTAGAGAATTGCAAATAAAAGAGGGCAACATTAAATCAGATCCCGAAAGTAATGAAAAAGGAAGGAAATTAGGACCTGATGCACATCCTTTTATTTGCAGATCTGAATATGACGTTGATTCTGTCTAACCAAGTTCATAAGTAAATGCTTTAAAAATTTATTGTAGAAGTCCATCAGATTTATTACCATACAAGGTATATTTTTGAGTGCTATATTTCATAGTTTCAGAAACTTTATCTCAGGAAGCTACAATGTGCTTTAACGTACATACAAATTGTTCACTTTTTTTTTGCACTTTTTCATAAAGGCACCACATTTGCATTGTTTGTATACTATTACATAGTGATAATTTTCAAATATAGAAGCATATGGGACTATCCATCTGGATACTTTTACCACCAAGAGAGCTTTGTTTAAGTCACAGAATGTATAGCAACTAAATGAAAATAAGGTACCCCAAATATGCAAGAAGGCAAGAGAATATAATCAAATCTAATTGGGGAGTATCTATATTTTCCAAAACAGAAGCATTGAAAACTAAAAAAAAAAAAAAATCTGTATGCTTTTCAATTTTGGAAAAGCAAACATAAAAAGTATTATTATAAAAAGACAAATATACATAAATGAATTCCAGGGTGGCTAAGGATATTGCTTGCATATATCAAGATCAGTCTGTTAACATGAAAATGCATGTTAACTCTTTCTAAAATAACATTATGTGCATTATCAAGTGAAAATACTGAGCCAAAGGAGCAGTGATTTGATTCCGGTTAATTATTTAATTTTACATTTAGATAAACTTTCATCAAACTAGCTAGTTAAATAAATATCTTTATAAATTCCAACTACCATGTTTCCCCGAAAATAAGACCCTGTCTTATATTTTTTTGAACCCTGAAATAAGTGCTTGGCCTTATTGCCATGCACTCAAAAGCCCGATTGGGCTTATTATCAGGGGATGTCTTATTTTGGGGGAAACAGGGTATATACTGATGTGTATATGTGTAATTTTTTTTAAACAATGGGGAAGTTACACCTTTAGTACAACAGAGATTAGAACAGGGGTGTCAAACTCACGTCGTCATGGCGGCATCACATGACGTATCGGGACTTTTTCCCCCTTTACTAAACTGGGCGTGGGTGTGGCCAGTGCGTGACGCATCTGGCCTGCAGGCCGGGAGTTTGACAGCTCTGGATTAGAAAGACAAGTTGAAGAGCAGAGTGCCTAAACTTTTTAAAGGGAAAGGGAAATCTTAGAAAATTAGGAGTAAATTAAATTGAAGGGAAAGCGAAGAATTGTATTTCTCTACTAGAATGCAATTTTGCAACACCCTTAATCTTCCCACTTTCTGAATAACCTTTTTTTCCGCCCCAGCCATAAATTTATATTGGCTGAGAACAATTTGGAGGCAGAAATGTGTGAAAATACTTCCCATTGTTATTAAAGGCTGTCAAATTCTTTGTGTTTATCAGGGCATGTGACTTTATGGAGATCATTGAGCACTAGTAAATACAATGTAGGTGATGCTGATTTGTATTTTCCTGCCATATTTGTCCATTGTCTTGTTTTGTTTTTAGCACATCATAGCAAGTTTTCTGCCTTTCTCACTTTCCAGAGCCCAGGCAGATATCTTCACTTAAATGGCAGGCAAGCATTATGTGATTTAAAGCTTCATCCTCATTCCATTGACATCTACTATAAGTCTCCCTGAAAGCCGAGATCTGAAATCCAAAACTCCAGACACTGACTAATACTTTTTAAAATAAAAATGTCAAATTTATACTATTTGTAGACTGAAAATTATTATTACAGTTTCTTATGGGTGTACACAGTTCTTTAAGTAATCTGCATCCCCTCCCCCCTTCCAATAAATCTGTGCCTAATTTGTAAAATTAGGTTTAGGGTATTCAGAGACAACATACCTCAATATGCATATTTAAAAAGATAAATCCCTTTTAGATTCTTAAGCATAGGTTGCTTATGGTTAAAGTCAAAATAGGGACACTCTATGTTAGCACCAGAGGTGGCATTCAGCCGGTTCGGACCAGTTCGGGCGAACCGATAGTAGCCCCGAACTGGTAACCCACCCCGAACTGGTAACCCGCCCTGGCGCTATGCCATCCTATTTAGGCACGTTTTGAAGCCGCGCGCATGCGTGTAAGCTGCGCATGTGAGCAAAGCGCATGCGCTGAAGGCGCGCATGTGACCAAAGCGAGTGCGCGCATGCGCTCACATTTGCGAACTGGTAGGGAAAGTAAGTGAATACCACCCCTGGTTAGCACACCTGCAGTTGCTCATGTATTGTGTTCTTTTACTTTCAGGGGTTTTTTCACTCTTAATTAATTTCATTAAAGAAAACTTTACCAACTTCACTTATTCAACTTTTTTTCTATTTTTCACTCATATGGAAAATATTTTGTGTAAGATAACCAACCAGAACTGAGTTTGTTTAAAAAAAAAGAGTGGCCAAAATATAAAAGCAAACATCTTGTTTTCTGTATCAATTTGGGCTATCCTAATATGGACTCCCATTTTATTCTTAGAGTGATATAACTTAAAATAGCCACATTCCCCCTTTTTAAACTTTTAATTACACCCATGTAAGAATCCTTGTAAAAGGATTCTTTAGGTTGGCATTTTGCACTGCAACACTCCTATCTATTTTTAATTAAAAGAATTTTAAAAATTTTAAACTCAGTTATTGAAGCAGGGCATATGCCAACAGACATATTTTAGAGCATTGTGCTCCTGGTCAAAATGTTGTTTATTCCTTCTTTTTGACAGTGTTTCAATAGATGCCAGTATGAAGCATACTTTTGTGGACAATAAAGGATGAAGCCACAGAATAAATCCCACAAAACAACTGGATTTGTGAATTCTAGACTCAGCAGGTTAGTGAAGCATCCAGGACTATACCAGTGGTTAGGTTATACATATATATATATAAAAACGGGAAGCCAGAGCTCCCTCAAGGCAAACATAAAGCACATCATAAAAATAAAGCATAAAACATATTGTGCTAATGTCCAAATGTCTCTCACAATTTGTCTTTCGTATTTTAGAAAGTTAGCAGCCACTTCTCCTAGAAGAATGAAATATTTTGAGAAATATTAAAAAGGCAGAATATTATATTTCCCTGGAAACATGTTTTTTTAGAGGCAGGAAGCAGACTCACTCTTAATAGCTCCCACCTTTCTTAATAGCCCCCAGCAGTTATTTTGTGCCCATTGAAAAAGATTATGCTAGCCTGTCTACAAAACAAAAGACCTCCAGCTCCAGGATGATAGGATTAAGACATGACCCCTCAGGACAATAGGATTAACCCTCTACCATGTAGCAGCAGAGCTCACCACATTGCACAATCTCCTGGGCACATTGCATCACCCTCCAGGCTTCAACCAAACTTAGCTCAGACAACCTACAGAGCCAGCTATGACCCCCTACAACAGCCAATAAAATACATGTTCTTGCACAGGAACAGGAAGTTCAAGTGCAAAGCCCAAGAGAAGGTATAAAAGCCCCTCACTCTCAACTCCATGTGGTCAGCTGTCCAGGACCTCAAACCCATGTGGTTCTGCTTCATAATTAAACCATCTTTCCAATCAGCCTCCATGTTTCCAGTGTCTTTCTCCCAGCTTGGAACTGAACCAGATGGATATTTCTCCCAACAATACATTGAACTGAATGCAATGAAGACTGGATCCGTGGCCCAGTGCAAGGAAGCACGAGGAGTTCTGGTTTATACTGTAGTCATAACACCCACCCACCCAAATGATAGTCTTCTATACAGAAAGAAAATCTGATTGTACATAGAAAACCAAGTCTGCCAGGGTGACAAATTATTTTCCTTTGTTTCTAATGAGAAAGCATTTAGCACTCTGAAGTGGCCTGGGAAAAGACTGATCGATATACTTGATAACATTACCCAACTCAGTAGATAGGCATCCACATTCTGCATTATTTGAAGTTTTCAGATTGTCTTCAGAGGCAGAAAGAGTGTGCTACCATAGATCAGTTTCATTGTGGAAGGTCTGATTTCTTAAGATTAGGTCACCACGGCTTCTCTGAAGGCCTCATTTTCCTTGCCAGTTTAGAAGTAGACCATGTACCCATAGTTCTCCCTTGGAGTGACTCATCGCTGAAAAGGTGAATAGCCTTTCTGAATACTCTGTGCTGTTACCAGTAATGAGTTTTCTGAAGGATCAGGGTCGAATGTTTTCTTTTCTCTTTAAGCATCCAAACACGGATGTTTGTAAAATGACATCAAATAGGACTGGAGAAAATAAAATGTCCTGCTCTTAAATTATCTGAGTCAGTCCCTCCTGCAATTAAAGCCAGTCATGGTTGACCTGCTCTTTATTAAACATTAATTCTTGACTGCCAGTTAGTGCATCAGTGAGCTCAGGATTGGATCTGTTCCTGAACCAGTAAGCACTTACTCTCCTAAGCAATAAAGGAGGGAAGAATGCAGCCTGCATTGTCCTCAGCTTGGCTGTCTTAAGGCCGAAAATGGGAACTGTTTGGAATGTTAAATTTAAAAAGCACAAGTTGTGGTTTGCTGCCATACAAAGAGCCTGAAATATTCAGCCTTCTGTCAGAAATTCTGTGGCATGGATATGTTCTTCTGGGACCTGCTGTAGCTTTGAATTTTATGCTACCGTAGGTGGAACCTTTAGAAGAGGAAGCGAGAATTTGAAAAAAAAAAAATTCAGCACAATATCACTAGAAACTGTAACACAGATGGATGAGTCAATTGAAATACATGTTGATTTGTCTCACTTTTTAATCAGGGAATCTTGATTGTATTCGAATCCCATTAAAATTATACTTTTCATACTTTTAAAGGTAACCAACATCTTCTTTCACAGTTCCATGGCTTATCCTGCCTAATGGAATTTTATTTCTGGTTGTTTCATGGAATGGAACTTTTTCTAGACAAAAACCTTAAAAATTTTCAGTCAAATATAAGTACCTCAGATCATTTAGAGGCTGAAATTCAAATTCCAGCTGCAGAGCCACAGACAGGGACCTGGTATTAGTTATCAAGATTGCTCATAGAACTCCTAAACTATGTACTTCATAATGGCACTAGTATTATCTCAGTCTTCAGTTTGTACCTCATTAAATTTGCATCTTTTTATCCTTAAAATTTGTTGGAGAATCCAGGATATGTTTTATCAAAGAGCTGTACTACAAGTGTCCATAACTTACTCCTTTCTTATCTCTTGATGCTGAAGAAAGGCATTTCATAGTGTTTTCATTTTTGCTGGTCCTCTTATAATATGTGCAGAACTAAGCTGGTTTCCAAACTTAAAATACCAAGTAGTGTCCTACAGATATGCACACATACTTCCACTTAGAATTTTGTTTTTACTGGATTTTTGGTACCAATTAGTGTGGCATAGTATATGGAAGGAAGAACACTAGGAAGTTCTAATAAACCTGCCATAGTATACTGATTTTATTTCTCTACTCTTCAATTTCCTATTCAAACAGCTGCTGCTTTCGTATCGGAAGTGCTAAGGCACTTCCGGATGGAAAAGATTGGTTGGTGACATCAACATAGCCCAGTGGTTGGGGGTCCTTTCATGTCCTCATTAATGTGCCCATCAAAGTGGTACCTATTTATCTACTCATGTTTGCACGCTTTTGAAATACCAGGTGGGCTGGAGCGAATGATGGGAGTTCACTCCATCACACAGTAGCATTTGGGTTTCAATGTGGGCTTGCAGATTGTCAACCCAGCATTCTAATCAACTGGCCCCCATGTTCCACTAATCAAATTGAGATGAAGAGGTTCAAGGATTGTGAACATTTCCCCTTTACTGCTGCTTCTATTTTTCAGTGCCTACAGCAGCGCAAATTAATGAACTCTTACTCTAGAGTAAAGGAAAACAAAGGAGGGGAAAACCAAAATAAACAAGAATGGGGACGGGGGAGGTGAAAAATTGTCAAGTCAACAATCCTCTTATACGATCTGCTACGGTAAGTCATGTCCTGGATCTTGGAGGCAGGTTGGGGTAAGAATTTAAACCGTACCATGAAAACTGTCTTGGAAAATGGTGCCATATTGATATCTAAGGTCTTTAAATCAAGAAAGGAAAAACAGTGCCATTTTCCTAGCCTTTGGAACAACTGTGTGGGGCTAATTGATAAGGAAACAATTGTGCAACTATGTTAATTCTCTCTCTCTCTCTCTCTCTCTCTCTCTCTCTCTCTCTCTCTCTCTCTCTCTCTCTCTCTCTCTCTCTCTCTCTCTCCATTACATGACATATTTTGGGATTATGTCCAACCAAGAGTTTTTGCAAAAAACCCAAGATGGTAGGCACAACCAACTATATAATCAAACTCCGACCCTTGTTTACATGCCTCTAGACCAGTGGTTCCCAACGTGGGGCCCACGCCCCACAGGGAGGCAATTTGATTTTTAATGGGTACAATTTGAAAATGAGTTATTAACTGAATTTTTAAAGCCCGGTAATTGTTCTTATATATTTGTGATGAAACAGCTGTGTTTCATTTACCTATTGTTGTCTTTGTTAAAGTGCATTTCCTAGGGCCTGGTCTGAAAAAGATATCCCAGCTGGGGGGAGGAGGGAGCAACTGCCAGCCAATCAGATGTGTTCCCACTAAGGATCATGGGACTGGCAGAGTCTCTCTCTCTCTTTCCTGTGGGTTTTGCTGCTGGGTGGTTGCAGGGAGAGCTGCTCTGTGGGGAGACAGAGTGGATGGCTGCTGGGGGAAGCCCAGCAGTGAGGATATAGAACTAGGACCCAAGTTTAAGTAAGAAATTGTTAGATTTACAGTTATTTTTAGTCTGTGTTTTTCCAGTTTTTGTTTTACAAGACTTTTCCTCTCAGAGCAATCTGGGGCTGGGCCACGCATGCGTAGGCCTTGCCAGGCCTGTGTGATTCACTTCCACCTACTGAACTATGCAAGCATTTCCCCACTAAGCTGCAGGTTCAAACCGAGTGGGCGAGTAGGGGGGTCATAGGTTACAACCCTCCTTTCTTTCTGGACCATCTTTTTATTCATAAATTAAGCTAAGAATGTTTTTTAAATTTCCCTCTTTCTGCGCCATCTTCTTTTAATAGTTATTTCTTTTAATAATTTGCATCATTTAATAAGTTTTTCTCACATTTATTTCTTTTAGTCACAAATCCTATGCATAAAATGAGTAGTGCAAGCAAGAAAAAAGTTTGTCAGTATTCACAAGAATATTTAAAACTTGGCTTCATACCCACTATCCATGATGAACGGTCACCTTTCTGCCTCTTATGCCAACAATGCTTGACCAACGAATCAATGAAACGAGGTTGTCTTGAGGCGCATTTGAAGGCAAAACATAGTGTGTATGTAAATTCAGATTTAAATTACTTCAACTCTTTAAAGGAGAAGTTTGAAAAAAGATCAACAATAAAGTCCCTGTTCTCTGCACAAACTGTTACTGTCAGTCGTTCTCTTGAGGCTAGTTATGAAATTTCTTTACTCATTGCTAAATCTGGAAAAAATCATACTATAGGGGAGGATTTAATTAAACCATCAATATCAGCATTTCTTAAAACAGTTCTGGAAAAAGATTACAAAGATGTGAAAGCCATGCCACTCAGTAACAATACTGTTAGCAGAAGAATAGATGAAATGAGTGAAGATATTGAAACACAACTTGTTGAAAAGCTGAAATCAAGAAAATTCTCAGTACAAATGGATGAATCAACTCTGAGAGACAATGAGGCCGTATTGCTAACCTATGCAAGATATATTGATAAAGGTGAAGGAGCTGAAGAAATGTTATTCTGCAAATCATTAGAGACCACCACTGATATATATAATAAGCTAAAAAATTACTTAGATGTCAATAATATATCAATGGAAAACATAACATCTTGTGCTGCAGATGGTGCTCCTGTTACGATGGGCAAGAGAAATGGCTGCTTAAAACTGATGAAAGAGGAGAATCCAGAAATGCTTCTTTACTGATATATATAATAAACTAAAAATTACTTAGATGTCAATAATATATCAATGGAAAACATAACATCTTGTGCTGCACATGGTGCTCCTGTTATGATGGGCAAGAGAGATGGCTGCTTAAAATTGATGAAAGATGAGAATCTAGAAATGCTTCTTGTGCACTGTGTTATTCATAGAGAGAACTTAGTGTCCAAAAATAGTTCTCCTGTTCTTAATGAGGTACTAAAATCAGTTATAAAATGTATCAATGCTATCAAAGCTAATGCCAAATGTGAGCGTCTCTTCAAGCAATTTTGTGAAGATAAAAATGCAGACCATGTGAGACTTGTACTTCACACTGAGGTGATGATGTTCATCCATCATGTTCGAAGAAGACCTTGACATCTAACAGGTTGTGGGCTGTTCACGATGTGTCCTTAGGTGGCTGGTAAGGCCTATATGGGCACGAAATGTTCTGCCACATGTTGGGCAGACATGTGTGGGCACCATTGTTGCAGCATTTGCAGCTCTGGCTTTGCGGAGTGCTCGCTTCTCTTGTGCTATGGTTGTTCTTCTGTCCTCAGATGTCTGGCAGCCTTGGTGGATCAGCGTGCGCCATGTTGATCGATCTTGTGCCAGGGTTTCCCAGGAGGTGGTGTCGATATCCAGGGACTTGAAGGAGGCTTTCAACGTGTCTTTGTATCGCTTCCTTTGTCCCCTGTGCGATCGCTTTCCTTGAGACAGCTCACCATAGAGGAGCTGTTTGGACAGAATTAAAGTATGTAGATCTAGAAGGGATCTGGAGGAGGGGTTTAAAACTTTCAACCTCTCATCCTATGGGCTGAAACCTGCAAAGAGATACACTCCTTTCAAATTTGTCCACACTAGCTTGCATTTCCTGCTCTGATCCAGCATTCAGGTCACAGTCATCAGCAAAGAGGAGGTCACATAGCACAGTCTCCTTTATCTTGGTGACAGCCTGGAGTCTTTGCAGGTTGAACAGTTTCCCATCGGTCCTGTATCTCAGGCTAACTCCCAAGGAACTGTTCTGGCAGGCATCTGACAGCATGGCTGAAAACATTATGCTGAACAAGGTCGGTGCCAACACGCACCCTTGCTTGATGCCGTTTGTAACAGGAAAGGCCTCTGAAGCTTCTCCGTCGTCCAGAACACGAGCCGTCATACCGTCGTGGAACTGACATACCATCAGGATGAATCTATCAGGGCACCCAAATTTTGACGTGATGCGCCACAGACCTTCACGACTGACAGTGTCAAAAGCCTTAGTGAGATCCACGAAGGTGGTGTACAGTTCACAATTCTGCTCTTGACACTTCTTTTGGAGCTGTCGGGCTGAGAAGATCATGTCCACAGTGCCACACTCTTTGCGGAAACCGCACTGTGCCTTGGGTAATAAACCCTGTTCCAGGTGGTCAGTCAGGCGGTTCAGCAACACTCGAGCAAGGATCTTGCCTGCGATGGAAAGCAGTGATATTCCTCTATGATTGTCACAGATTGTCACATTCCCTTTCCTCTTGTAGAGGTGTACGATGGATGCATCTTTCAGTTCCTGAGGAATGGATCCTTGATTCCAGAAAGACTGGAACAACTGAGTGAGTTTGTTGACAAGCACTGCACCGCCATCCTTATAGACCTCCACTGAGATTGCATCAGATCTTGGGGCCTTGCCACTGGACAGCTGGCTGATGGCCTGTAGGGTTTCAGTCTTTGATGGTGGGGAGTCCAGGCTGAAGTTGATATCCACCTGGGGCATTCTATCGATCGCCTCATTATTAATGGAAGATGGGTGGTTCAATATGGATTGGAAGTGCTCAGCCCATCGCTGTAGAATCAGAGTCTTCTCAGTGATGAGAGTTGCACCATCTGAGTCCAGTAGAGGGGAGCTCCCTGAGGGCTGAGGTCCATACAAGGGTTTTTTTTTTTTTTTGAAGATAAAAAATGCAGACCATGTGAGACTTGTACTTCACACTGAGGTAAGGTGGCTCTCAAAGGGAAATTGTTTGAAAAGATTCATGGTCATGGTTGATGTTCTTAGTGACTTTTTAAGTGACAAGCCTGAAATGAAGCACCTGCTAACCGTTGATGGTAAAGCATTTGTGAGTTATTTAGCAGATATCTTTGAAAAACTGAATATGTTGAATAAACAACTTCAAGGAACAAATAAAACTCTTGTTGATGCAAAGGCAGAGATATTTGGCTTCATTACATTTATAGAGTTATGTCAAAAATATATTTCTGACAAAAATTTTGACATGTTTCAATGGCTAAAAAATGTGAGGTGACTGATGCTGCTGTACTTGTCATTGTGGATCATCTGAAAATATTGGCCTCCAATTTGAAAGAAAGATTTTCTGATTTAAAACGAATTGATTTTCCAACAGGGGTAGTACAGTCAGTGCTGGTGGATGTTTCAATGCAGTACCAAGAAGAACTTTCGGAAATGCAAAATGATGAGTCACTTAAAACTTTATTCAATATAAAAGGAGCGATGACATGGCTTTGTGATGAGACAGAAACTAAATACCCAAATTCAACCTACTTTGCAAGAAAACTGCTGTTACTGTTCCCATCTTCATATTTAGCTGAATGTGGCTTTAGTGCTGTAAATGATTTTCTACTGAAGAAAAGAAATCGACTGGATATCACTGAACGAGGAGACTTGAGAATGAAGCTGACTAAATTGGAGCCTAATATAAAATCTCTCTGCAGCAGACAATGAAGCACAAGGATCTCACTAACTTAAGTAGACTAAAGCTGCAATCCTACATTTTCCCAGGAGTAAGCTCCATTGAAGACAATGGTACTTACTTCTGAGTAGG
>QLTV01001465.1:2226622-2243437 GCA_003457575.1 Thermophis baileyi
TCTCTCTCTCTCTCTCTCTCTCTCTCTCTCTCTCTCTCTCTCTCTATCTATCTATCTATCTATCTATCTATCTATCTATCTATCTATCTATCTATCTATCTATCTATCTATCTATCTATCTATCTTCTATCATCTCCCTCCCTCCCTCCCTAAAACTAACTTTCTACGAATACTGAAAACATTTGTAATATAGAAAGATGTAATATAGAAAGGTGGCTAACAATATATCAATATGTGCTTATGTTTTGATATTAATCTGACTACACTGAGGCTAATTTGATGAAAAGGTGATGTGTAATTGAACAAATGAATGAGTAAAGGGTGACAAGCCTACAGCTTCGATTACTCTCTCTAGAAGCTGTTTCCCAAAGGAAAAAAAAAAGAGGAACAAATCACTGTTCTTGTTTAGTTAAGATTCTGAGAAAGGTAAAGAAATGTATGGTTTAAAGATTGCATATCTATAATAGGTAACTTGTCATCAAGAATTTCAGAAAATGAAGAATTTTTCCTAGGCTGGGATAACTATAAGCATTTTGCAGTTCATGCATGGGTTTGGTTGATATCGGCCAGAATATTTTAAAAATTGTTTGATTCTGGATCTTCATTAATATAGCTTGATAATAATGCTACAAACCAAACAGCTTTTAATGGGAAAAAAGTCAGTGCATTTATTTCTATATGTGAAATTTGCAACAATATATGCTATATATATGTGGCATAGCATACTTATTCTGAACATTTTCTCATTCTATTTTCAGATACTATTTTTTCTCCACTAAAAAATAATAATAATGCTTTTCCCTCACTGAGGTAATAAGAAGAATGCATGGGAAAAGACTGAACAAGTTTTTTTCTCCCGACCTGCTCCAAAAAAGTTAGCATCATCCCAACCTGAAGAAGATATTTTTTAAAAAGAATCTGAAAATCACTCATATTTTGTTAGTCTTCCCCACCTGATTCCAGATGTATTGAACTACAGAATTTCCAGTAAGCCTGAAAAGTTTCAACATAATAGTTGTTAAGGTCATACAAAACTGAAAGACACAGGCTGGAGAAAACATGTGCACTGTTATACAGATAGTCCCAACAGTTGGGGACAGCAAGGTGGTTGTTGAGTGAGTCATGTCCAATGTTATTATATTTTTTGTTGTTAAGCGAATCACTTCAGTTAAGAGATCCTATGGTTGTGTAAGTGAATCTGGCTTCCCCCATTGATTCTCAGTCATATCTTACGTTACTTGTATGATATTATTCCCCTCCTTAAGGATTTGCCTTAAACACCTTTTTCAAAAAGTCATGTCACTCATCCCCTACAGCAAGCTATGCTCAATCAATCAATCAATCAATCAATCATCAATCAATCAGAATAGAGCTGGAAAGGACCTTGGAGGTCTTCTAGTCCAACCCCCTGCTCAAGCAGGAGACCTTATACCATTTCAGACAAGTGACTGTCCAGTCTCATTGATTATAAACTAGCTTAAGAACATCATGCCGAGGTATTTAATCTGGATGGTAAGCCTCCCATTGGATGACTCTGTTGCTGATGTATCCTCCTGTCATGGTTGACTTGCTAGGCAGCCCCGCTTGCAACCAGACAACTGTAATGGGAGGGGAGAGGGAAGGCATTGGAATGTAAGGGAGGTTTGGGAATGCAAGTGTGCTGACTGGAAGCCTGAGACAGACCAACACATCAAGGTGGCCAGCTGGGGAAGTCCGAGGCAGACAGATCCTTCCCAAAACAAAGAGAGTGCAAATGATTGATGGACAATGGACAGTGGGAGGTCCGGGGGGGGGGGAACGGAAAGTTTTCCTATGCTGTTTTCACACGAAATCGTTAGAACTGGCTTTTCTACTTGTGTACCCAGATGGAATCTTCAGTAAAGTTATAATCTTGGTAAAAAAAAAAGTCCCAGGAGTTTCTTTTGCTGTCTAACCTAGTGGGACGGTTGCCAACTGCAACTTTTGTCTTCTTTTTTTTTTGAATTTTCTTTATTGATTTTTCATTTTATACATCATAATACTTTCACACAGATCTACACCCATTTTCATACATTATTATTCAATTTGTACAATTTTACATTATTTATTCATATTTATAGATCCTACGTCCTCGTCCCATATTGTCTCTCAGACTTCCCCCCCCCTTTTTTTGATCCAATCATACCATTTTGTCCATACGTCATAATATTCCAAATCGCTTTGTCCTTTCAGTTCGATAGTTAATCTATCCATCTCGGCACATTCATATATTTTTACCATTATTGTATTCTCCGAGGGTGCTTGGATGACCACAAGTGAGCCCAAAATTTCTGTTGCTAAGCAAGACAGTTGTTAAGTGAATTTTGTCCCATTTTATGACCTTTCTTGCCACAGTTGCGAAGTGAATTACTGTAATCGTTCAATTAGTAACACGGTTGTTAAGTGAACCTTCCCCATTGATTTTGCTGATCAGAAGATTGCAAAAGGGGATCACATGACCCCGGGTCACAGCAGCCATCATAAATATGAGTCAGTTTCCAAGCGTCTGAATTTTGATCAGGTGACCTTGGGGATGCTGCAACGGTCATAAGTGTGAAAAATGGCCATAAGTCACTTTTATTGGTGCCATTGTAACTTCAAACGGTCACTAAATGAACTGTTGTAAGTTGAGGACTAACTGTACTTTCATGCATGCATATGTGTGTATCAGTGGTGGGTTTCAATTTTTTTTACTACCGGTTGAGTGGGCGTGGCTTGGTGGGCATGGCGTGGCTTGGTGGGCGTGGCTTGGTGGGCATGGCAGGGGAAGGACAGTCCCTCCCCACTCCAGAGGAAGGTTACTACAAAATCCCCATTTGCTCCCGATCAGCTGGGACTCGGGAGGCAGAGAATAGATGGGGGCGGGGCCAGTCAGAGGTAGTATTTACCAGTTCTCCGAACTGCTCAAAATTTCCGCTACCGGTTCTCCAGAACTGGTCAGAACCTGCTGAAACCCACCTCTGGTGTGTATGGTTTTATGCATACATATATACACAAAGTGAATGTGTATACATGCATGATCAACAAACAGGACACAGATAAAAAAAAATCCAACATGCATACTAATGTTTTATATCTTTATTAGTGAAGAAAGTTAGCACCCCTCTTAGAAGAATGAAATATTTTAGGAAATATTAAAAAGGCAGAATATTGTATTTTCCCTAAAGGAGAAACATGTTTCTAAAGACAGAAACTCAGAGCTTCAGCTCTCTGCCCCAAGTAGAAACTAAGGGGCCAACTTTTAGAAATGCAGATTTGGTAATCCATTCAAGACAGGATTCAAACCCCAAGGAAGCCAGCATCTAGGATTAATTACATTTGTTAAACAAGATTAAAAACCCCAAATCATTGCAGGCCTTCGCGAGACAAACTAATTAAAATCAGATAACCAAATACACAAAACAAGCCTACAAAATGCTGTAGATCAAACTGTATAAAAATCCATGTGCTTATCGAACCAGTTGGTCAGCTACCCAGAATCACACGTGCTTGGTGGTTCTGCTTCACCATTAAAACCATCTTTCCAATCAGCCTCCATGTTTCCAGTGTCTTTCTCCCCACTTGGAACTGAACCCAGATGGACATTTTTTCCAACATTAGAATTTATTCCCCTACAAGACCCCCATTTAAAATGGAGGAAGGTTGCTAGTTTAAAATCTAGACGATAGAGATTGAGAAGGTAATTCTTAAGTAGATAACTTTAAAAATCAGAAGAGAAAACTTATGTCCAGGATTTTACCATTTTTTGGTTATCCAAGTTGGGTTTCACTCTCTCCCAGGTTCCAAATGGCCTAAACCAGTGATGGTTAACCTTTTACGTCACCGCGTGCCGACCTGCATGCCGGAAATGGCACACAAAACCATCTGCCTGGACCGCGTGGCCTCACTGGCCTTCGCGCATGGGGGAGCACTGAAACCCGGAAGAGCAGTGTTCCGGCGCGCATGTGTGCACCGGCACCCGAACTTCCGGTTTCTGGCGCAGATGTGCCCCCAACGAACAGCTGGCCATCGCGCATGCGTGCGCTGGAAACCCAGAAGTTCGGGTGCCGGTGCGCACATGCGCGCCGGAATGCTGCTCTTCTGGGTTTCGGTGCTCCCGCGCATGCGAAGGCCAGCTGACCGCCGCACATGTGTGCACAGAAACGTGGAAGAGGAGCCAGCGAGGCCACGCGTCCCACGTGGGATGGCTCTGCATGCCGCTTCCGGCATGCGTTCCATAGGTTCGCCACCACGGGCCTAAACAAATCTGCAGGCTATCTGGGAGCATGGATGAAACCCTCCCACCTTAGTTGGTCAGAAAAAGGGAAAGAGAGCACAGTTGCCCATTGAAAATCTTGCTACAATTCAGTATTCAGTAAATTTGTTCTGTATTTTCCAAAATACCTTTTCCCTGATTGTGATGATAGGCTACTAACACTTGGGAATGCAAATATCTGATAAGTTTGGTTTCATATCAAAACTGAGTGTCAAAACTTTTAAAGTCAAGGGGTTGGCTTTCATTCATTCTTAAAAACAAAACAAAACCCAGGAATCCATACTTTTAAAAAAATACATGAAAAGGTTCTGTTTGTCAGCAGACGAGAAATTGTATTTGCAACAGTATACAATTTTGGATGCACTGATCAAAGTGTTCCAAAGAATGGCGTAAGATCTGCTAAAATGAAAATATTTAACTAACAGTTAATTTTGTAAGTGCAATGGTGTAAGCGTATAGATTTAATATACTGAAGGATGAAAAGTCATTTTCATGCTAAATCTTTGTGGATAATGCACTCGGCTTCTTGTTTTTTATACTTCTTTACTAGATTTGTCTCATATCTCTCTGTTGCTCTTTTTAAACTGAAAACACAAGATCTGAGCTTTTCATTTTAAACTCAAAATTCAATATCAATTTATACACATAAACTGTTCATCTGGACTATAAATTTAGTGTAAATATAGTATCTCCACTTTCTTTTCTCCTTCCTTTACCCCTATGGATGTCAATTTGAATTCACTCAGAAAATAACAATTTAAATCAGCGGGGTTTAAATTTGTTATGATTCAAGGGCTGTGTGAGCTTTACTGCAAAGTCTCACAGGCCAGATCAACTGACCTCTGATGGACCGGTTTCAGTTTGTGAATTGGAGTCTATCCCTGATTTATAAAGAGAGACTTGATACATTTTCCTTAAGGTGGTGGTGTCGCACCCTCTCAAGATGCCATTACTTGACCCAAGTCTCGACAATTTTCATCCAGTCTTCAACCACACATTTTTAGAGAAGGTTGTGGACAAAGTGATTGCATGGCAGCTTCAGAAATCCTTAGATCAGGATTGTGTCAAACTTGATTTTATTGAGGGTCGAATCAGGGTTGTGTTTGACCTCGGGGGGCTGGGGTGGGCATGGCCAAGGTGGGTATGGCCAGCTCGACATCACTTGTGTTGGGGGTGCCTGTGGTGACCCAAGGGCTCTGCCAGTAAAAACGGGCTCCAAAGCTCCATTTTCAGTTGTGACGGCCTCCTGCAACCCTCTGCCAGAGAAAACAGAGTTCGGGAGGGCTGCTCGCGGCCCTCACGAGCTCCGTTTTCACTGGCAGAGGCACTACAGGGCAGTCCTTCGCTGTTTCCAGGGCGGCCCCGTGGGCCAGATTTAATCATCCCGTGGGCCGGATCTGGTCCCTGGGCCTTGAGTTTGACACCCCTGCTTTAGATGAAGACAATTATTCTGGACCCCTTTTAGTCAGAATTCAGGCTGGATTACAGAACTGATTGGTTGCTCTCTTGAATAACTTCTTGCAGGATGGGATGGAGGTAGTACATCCACCCTTGTTCTTCTTGACCTCTCAGAGGCATTTGATACCATCAAGACTGAATACTTTGGATATTTGGGTCTTCCGGTGACAAGATTTTTCTACCCTTAGTATTGGAAAAGTTGGCATTGTCCCAGATGCAACAGTGCACAGTGCAGAATCCTCTTGGATTCATGATTTCTGCTTAGAAGAGCAGGTGGCAGTTGTGACTAGTAAGGCTGTTACCACCTCTGGGTTGTGCACCAGTTGCCCCCCCTCCCTAGACTAGGAGGCTCTGTTCAGAGTCACTCAGGCCCTCCCATCTGGATTACTGCAACATGCTCTACATGGGGCTGCCCTTGAAGAGCATTTGGAAGCTTCAGTTGGTACAGAATACACCTGCATGGATAGCAGATGACATAGGATATTCAACATATGTAATACCACTGCTTTGTAAGCGGCATTGGTTGCCAGGTGAAATTCAAGGCATTGTTTCCAGATACAATTCAAGGTTCTGGTTGTTACCTTTACCTTCATGACTTGGAACCAGATTATCTAAAATATCATCTCTTTCCGGTTGTTTCTAGCCATCCAATTTCGTTCATAAGGCTGGGCATATTTCGGGACCTATTAACCAAGGAATGTAGGAGACATGCATTCTTTTCTGTAGCGCTTTTCCTCTAGAACATTCTCCCAGTAAAGATTAGGATGGCCCCAACCCTGTGGTTCTTGATAAAGCATTTAAAGACTGAGTTATGTGCCCAGGTCCCTAAGTATGTTAATGGCCCTGTTTCCTGTTTTCCTCAGCAGATTATATGTATGTGTGCATGTATGTTTGTGTGTGTGTGTGTGTGTGTGTGTGTGTATTGCTTGTACTTTTATGATTGTTCACTGGCCAGAGTCTTCAATCTGACAAATTGAATAAAGAAATCAATAGCCAATATTTATTGTCAGCATTTCCCTCTACTAACAAGGCATAAATTGCAGGTTTATTCAGTTGTAAGACACTTTCAGTCAATGTATTATTTCCCCCTCTAATCAGCAAATCAATTAATTAGACAATTAAAAATTATAGTATCAGCAACCCTTGTAAGTGAAAGGCGAGATGGTGTGTTACCTGATTATGTCATGTTAAGTAGCATGATGATGATGAGCTTGAGAAAATGAGCTTTCTTTCCTTTCTTTCAATAAAACAGAAGAAATACTGAAATGCTTATCTGGGAAATTTTTTGACCATACATCGCGCAGAAAATGGTAAGGCAAATAGCAGTGGGAATATAGAATTTTATAGGATACCTCACAGGGGGCTGTTCAAGTTCCATTTTCCTAGGAGATCTACATCTAAAAGAAAGAGATTCCTTTCTGTACACCTTCACATATCTCCCACCTGAAGCTAACAGCATAAAACAAGATTTTTTCCCTTTATCTTCTGGGTATTTAAAAGAGGATACATAGTGCACACTTCCTGAGATTATTTCCTATAACAATTTTGTGTGACAGATTGGTCTGAGTTATAATTAGCATCCCTAATAAAGTTAATGAGATTAGACTAAAAATCTTAATCCTGGTCTAACTCCATCACTACATGACACAGGGGCAGTTACCATGCAAGTTTTCTCTCCAATTCTTGTTTAAAGTTGCTGTAAAATTTATTAGCGTCAGTACGAAAAATAAGGGGAATCTTTTCATTATGGAATAATTTGTATGATATGCCATTTTTTTTACTCTAGTTTGCAATTTTTATCTTGATATTAGCCTAAAATTGATGTTCAAATGATGCGATGCACTTCTAGTTTTATAAGGAGGAGTCCCTGCTGATTTTACTCTACTAATATCTCTGCAGGAATTGGGCATGGTCACTCTAAGGCAGGAGTGCAAACTCAAGGCCCGGGGGCCGGATCTGGCCCGCAGGGTGCTTAGATCTGGCCCGCGGGGCTGCCCTGGAAACAGTGAAGGACCGGCCCGCAGTGCCTCTTCCAGTGAAAACGGAGCTTGGGAGGGCTGCGTACGGCCCTCCCGAGCTCCATTTTTGCTGGCAGAGGGTTGCAGGAGGCCGTCGCAACTGAAAATGGAGCTCAGGAGCCTGTTTTCGCTGGCAGAGCCCTCAAGCCTCCACAAGCGCCCCCGACACGAGTGATGTTGAGCTGGCCACACCCACCCTGGCCACGCCCACCCCGGCTCCCCAAGGTCAAACACAACCCTGATGTGACCCTCAATGAAATTGAGTTTGACACCCCTGCTCTAGAGAAAAGAAGGACTAAGGGTGACATGATAGCAGAATTCCAGTATTTGAGGTGCTGCCACAAAGAAGTGGGGGTCAACTTATTTTCCAAAGCACCAGAAGGCAAGACAAGAAACAATGGATGTAAATTAATCAAGGAGAGAGGCAACCTGGAATTAAGGAGAAACTTCCTAACAGTGAGGACAATTAACCAGTGGAACAGCTTGCCTTCAAAAGTTGTAGGTGCTTCATCACTGGAGGTTTTTAAGAAAAGACTGGACAGTCATCTATCTGAAATGGTATGGGGCAGGGGTGTCAAACTCAAGGCCTGTGGGCCGCATCCGGCCCGCGATGTGGTCAGATCCGGCCTGCAGGGCTGTCCTGGAAAATGTAAGGGGCCGGCCATGTCACTTCGGCCTGGTCTACCCAATGCGGCTTCTGCCCGGTCTACCCAATGCAGCTTCAGCCTGGTTTACCCAATGCAAAGACGAAACATTGGGCTCGCCTTGCTTTGGCCCGGTCTACCCAGTGCGAAGAGGAAACATGCCAGCAGTTTGGGAAGTGGCATCAAGCTGGTTACGCCCACCCAGTTGGCCACACCCACCCAGTTGGCTATGCCCCCCAACCCCCCAAGGTCAACCACAGCCCTCATGCGGCCCTCAATGAAATTGAGTTTGACATCCCTGGTATAGGGTCTCTTACTTGAGCAGGGGGTTGGACCTCCAAGATCCCTTTCAGCTCTATTCTTATTGATTAATTGTTGTGGATTATAGGGGTGGTGCTCGTCTCTATTTCAAGGCCAACTGAGCCACAGTTGTCCAAAGACATTTCTGCGATCATGTAGCCAGCATGATATCATGGAGTGCTGTTACCTTCCCACCAAAGTAGTAACTATTTATCTACTTGTATTTGTATGCTTTTGTGGGAAATCCCCCCCCCGAAGAATGAAATATTTTGGGAAATATTAAAAAGGCAGAATATTATATTTCCCTAAAGGAGAAATGGAGAAACATGTTTTTAGAAGCAGGAAACATCTCCCAAGTCTTTCTTAATAGCCCACAGCAGATGCCAACACTTAAGAGATAAAGACCTTATTGAAAGAAGAAGCCAATTATCTAGATGGCTCTATTCATAAGCAAAGCAAATACTGCAGGCAGAAATCCAACTGCCTGCAGCAAAGTTTGACAGCTAACAAAAGCAGAGTGATAGGATTAGAAGCAGCACCACACCTAAGATCCACAATAGGAATTGCCCAACATTCTTTCAGAACACAAGCCCCTTCATTGCATGACCCCCAGAGCAGTCCAAACTTCACCTGGGAGCTCAGATAAACAATAAGCCAGAGGTTGACCAGATTAGCTCAGACAAACACCTAGGATTTACATTTACTCTTTTGCCTATAGAGCCAGCTATGACCCCTACATAACCCCTACATAACCCCCATAGGAATCTGACAACAGCCAATAGAACATTAATGGACATGTTCTTGCACAGGAACAGGAAGCTCAAATACAAAGCCAAAGAAGGTATAAAAGCCACCCACTCCCAACTCCATTTTGTCAGCTGACCCAGGATTGCTGTTGGTTCTGTTCAGGGGTGGGTTCAACTTACCTTCCCTACCGGTTGACATCGCAACGGAAGTGCGCGTTTTGCACGCGCCTACGTCACGTCGGGGAAATGACCCTCTGCACATGCGCAGAAGCCTCTGTGTATGCGCAGAGGGTTCTTTGCCAGCCGCGGCAACCGGAGGACCAGTTCAGGGATTTGGACATCTGGCCATCGTTGCCAGTTCGGCGAGCAGGTGCAAATTTCCGCCACCGGTACGGGCGAACTGGTCCAAACCGGCAGCAACCCACCACTGGTTCTGTTCATCATTAAACCATCTTTCCAATCATCCTCTGTGTTTCCAGTGTCTTTCTCCCAGCTTGGAACTGAACCAGATGGATATCTCTTCCAACACTTTCAGACTGCTAGGTTGGCAGGAGCTGGGATGAGGACAGGAGTTCACACCATCGTGTGAAGCTCAGATCTCGAACCTGGGCTGCTGGCTTTCCAGTTGACAAACCCGAAGTCTTAACTGCCTAGCCATCGCACTGCCTAATTTTATAGCATCAGCACAAATCCTAAGTAGATACAAAAATCTAAATTAAAAAAAAAACCACAATTTAAATGCCTGCAATTGAAAAAGAATCACTAATTCATTAATGTGTCTAAGAAAATATTGGTCTGAGAGCATAATCATATTTTATGCTTTTGCTACATGCTGTCAAAATTGGTTTCCTTGTGGATATTTCACAATTTATACTATTTAAAATAAAGTAGCCTTGTGGATAAGATAGTACCGTATCTTATTTTTGTTTAACATTAAAAAGGGACCAATTGTTCTCTCTTATCACTTGACAAAATAGTTCTACTTCAATACATAAATGGATAACTTTAGCTACCTCAATCTTAAGCAATGCTACCCCAGTTTTCGGTTGTGCAGCTAATCTAAAAGTATCTCTAACCGAAATGAGGTCACTACAGGATATAGATCTGTAGTTTAGCCTAAAATCCCTAACTGCAAAAAGGAAAGAAGGAAGGAAGGAAGGAAGGAAGGAAGGAAGGAAGGAAGGAAGGAAGGAAGGAAGGAAGGAAGGAAACTATGTCTGAGTACATTGTTAATTTTACTTGTGAGTATAATAGTGAATTCAAGGATTAACTTTAAGCTTTATTATGTATTGTTAATTTTCCATTGTTTTCCATTGCACATACCATATTGAGAAGATAGATAGATAGATAGATAGATAGATAGATAGATAGATGATAGATAGATAGATAAATAGATAGATAGATAGATAGATAGATAGATAGATAGATAGATAGATAGATAGATAGATTTATTTATTTATTTATTTATTTGTCAAACATGTACAAGATAGCAGGTATAAATATGAACATGGACATGAACGAAGGAAATGAATACAAATAAATGGGGACAGTAGGACAGGGATGGTAGGCACGCTGGTGCGCTTATGCACGCCCCCTTTACGGACCTCTTAGGAATGGGGTGAGGTCCAGCTTCATCAGATCTGAGTACATATTAATCCGAGCTTGTTTATATGTAATAGATAAACAACCTCTCTTAAATAGACAGCTTAGGGGTGACATTATAGCTGTCTTCTAATATTTGAAGGCAGTGGTGAAATCCATTTTTTTTTACTACCGGTTCTGTGGGTGTGGCTTGGTGGGCGTGGTGTGGCTTGGTGGGCGTGGCTTGGTAGGCGTGGCAGGGGAAGGATACTGCAAAATCTCCATTCCCACCCCACTCCAGGGGAAGGATCCTGCAAAATCTCCATTCCCTCTCCACTCTGGGGCCAGCCAGAGATGGTATTTGCTGGTTCTCCAAACTACTCAAAATTTCCGCTGCTGGTTCTCCAGAACCTGTCAGAACCTGCTGGATTTCACCCCTGCTTGAAGGGCTGTCACAGAGAGGAGGCGGTCAATTCATTCTTACCATGCCACCTGAGGGCAGAGCAAGAAGCAATGGGTGGAAGCTCACCAGAGGGAGATTCAAACTAGAATTAAGGAGGAATTTCCTGACAGTGAGAACAATTAATCAATAGAATAGCTTGCCTCCTGGAGTTGTAGGTGCTCCATTGCTGGAAATTTTCAAGAAAAGATTGACAGCCATTTGTCCTGGATGTTATAAATACTCCTGCCATGGACAGGAAGTTAGACTAGAAGACCTCCAAAGTCCCTTCCGGCCCTATGACTCTATGATTCTTAATCTGGGTGCAACATATGTGGCTAATTTAAAAAATAATTATATAAAGAAATATTTTTATAGTGAAGTTCTTGATATTTAATCAATGTTTAAATGTCCACATATTTCCTGTCAAAGAGGTAAACTGCAAATTGTTTATCCCAGTTTTATCTTAAATTATTATAGAATTCTGTGCAAATTGAAGATTGGGAAAAGGAAGAAAGTGAAATATACAGAAAAAATATATAGAAATGTCAGTGAAATTAATGCTTTGTCAATATTTATTTTCATAAATTCGTGATCCTAGTTGCAGAAAAATGAATTAGTATGAAGAAAAAGTCTCCCATTATAAAGTGTAGAATCTTGGAATATATCTTCTAAGAGATCTAATATGTTAAGGATAATTGCTTTGACCACCTTTGCCACAGTACATAAATATTATAGTTTCCTTCCAAAGCTGTTCAGAACAATTGTTCCAAAAAGTTTTATTTGAGAAAAATCTATGGAAAGGGAAACAGACATAGAATTCCTAGTACAACTCAGAGGAAAGAAATACCGGTAGCTTCCGTAGTAAGAAAGCTACGGAATCTGATTTGACATGCGTCAGAGAACAAAGAGCTAAAATTTCAGGAGTGCAACACATTACACATAATTAAATATGGATCCCTGCTAATCGATAGTGAGTGCATAATTACTTTTCTCAAGGTTAGTTAGGCAGGGCATTGAGAGGGACAGTTCTTAGTGAAAAAAACCAACAGTCTGCTGTTTGATAGCCAGAGAGCCTGCCAGGATCACAGTTACTTGAGAGGGTCAGACTGAATTTCTTAAACTGTAGTCTCATTAATGAGCCACTGAACAAGGTCAAACAAGCCTCTGAGATATGACAGAAACTCTCAAATTGGCTTGCTATCTCCTGTTGGTTTGCTCCCACAGAGAAGTAGAGACACTTTGATTACACCAGACTTTACAAAGGCAAAGTAAGAAAGAAGTCCTCCACAGGCCTGGTGTGGAAGGTGTAAAATGACCCTTTAATAGAGAAATATCTAGGCATTTTTAGGAGATTCATTTAATCGTGTTGTTCCTTAGAGCTGAGTATCTAGAGTTTTGAGAAAGCATTATTCCCTCAAATGTTTGTCTCATATGCAGGCCTTTGAATGGTAATGTGGGTGCACTTGCCCCAAGACCTACAGAGGAAGCCTAAGTCAGAGGAAACTTCCATGTTTGCAACAATATTGAGAGTTTTCATTTATTGGTAGAAAATTTGAACAACTAGAGTATAATCCCAAGAGTTATTTTGTACATTAGGTTTCTACACTCACTTTTGTATACTGGCATATACTTTACTAGAACGAACACACACACACACACACACACACACACACACACACACACACACACACACACACACACACACACATCCTGGATTGGACCTTAAGTTCTGTATGATATTATACCCACATGATAAAGGTAAAGGTAAAGGAATCCCTGCAAATTTTACTCCACTATTCGTTCCTGACTATAGGGGGCAGTGCTCATCTCTGTTTCAAGGCCATTGAGTCAAAGATATTGAGACAAAGGCCAATATGTCATCACAGACCGCTGTTACCTTCTTACTGAAGTGGTACCTATTTATCTACTCACATTTGCATGCTTTTGAACTGCTAAATTGGCAGAAGCTGGGGCAAAGATGGTTGCTCATCCCATTGCACGGCACTCGGGTCTCAAACCTTGACTGCCGGCTTTCCAGCCGACAAACCCAGTGCCTTAATCACTAAGCCACTGTGCCACCCACTCACATGATAAGAGTAAAATCTTGAAGAATATTTTACCATATGACTAGCTTTCATTTCCTGATCTAAAATTTTAGTGGTTACCTCAATGCATCCAACAAATCATGGTCAAAGCAAAGGATGAAACAACTGCAATTATTATCCCAGATTGTCAGGCAATTATCTGTGTTAGCTATCAAGATAATAAAACTACATTATTTCTGGTGAAAATAAATGTCTATTCACCAATGAGTGCATTTTTATAAGTTCCAAGAAACACATCAGCTTCTGAGAGACAAGGGATAGAATCATGGATAGATGTTCTGCAATGAAACGTTTTCCTGATGTGATAACATCTCCCTTCATTTCCCTCTTTTATTATAGCAACTGCCTTGTTTAACCTGTTGGAGGAAGCAAGTGGACATTGAAGCAAAGAGCAGCTGTTGAAGTACTGTTGACCTTTCATTGTACATACAGATGGAGAAATCCAAAAGATTAAATCCTCACTGTTGACCAGAAAAACTAGGCAAGAAAATAAAGAGTTGGCAGCAGCTTTTCCAAAGCAATATTCCCTTAGTTGTTGCCCAATGGATTTTGGCAGAAGAAGTTGGCTAATAGCTCAGAAAGCAAAGTATTTGACTATGCCAATTTTATGTACTTCTCTTCATCACATGAAATTGGCAAATTATGAATTATACATAATCCCCATCATGGCAAATTTGGCTGAGAAAACAGCACATCAGGCCAGTGTTACACTTCATGCACTGGATGAAAATGAAATTGTTATTATATACTGTATTATGATATTTTTCTGGGTATTCTAGTTAAATCTACCCTAGGCAATTTATACGCCGCTTCAGTTCCATAGGGGTCAAAGCGCTATACACATGGATTATGGTGTAGTGTGGCAGAAGTGCCTCTACTAGTACATAATATCAAAACTGATCAAGATATCAGATATTTCAGCAAGGCATACAATACATATCAACTTAATTTGAGAGACACTACCCTCTCTTCATTTATCTGCTTAATACCTTTAATACAGCTACTGTACTTGTGTCAACTACTCATTATGGCAGCAGTTCTCAACCTGTGGGTCACGACCCCTTTGGGGGTCGAACGACCCTTTCACAGGGGTCGCCTAAGCGCGCGCTAGCCTGCCACGCCCCCTTTGTCACCTCATCGGGCAAGGGGAGGGGGTCGCGGTGGCGGGGCGGGGGTCACGGCATTAGGAAGGTTGAGAACCACTGCATTATGGAAAAATCTATTTTGTTTCTGTGAAGTTTTCATATTGAGAGAGGTGAATGGTTTTAATACTCAGAGTTGGATTTTATGCAGGGATTTGTTTTGCAGCTTTGCTTCTTGAGACCTTTACAACTGGAAATGTCAGGGATAGACTAAGAGTGAGGAGGTTCTGTTTTATTCCAAGCATGTACTTTGCTGTAGAGTTATTCCTCCCTCTCTCACCAGTTGCATGTTCTACATTAAGTAGAATAGAATAGAATAGAATAGAATAGAATAGAATAGAATAGAATAGAATAGAATAGAATAGAATAGAATAGAATAGAACAGAATACTTTATTGTCACTTTGAATGTACACTAATGGCATACATTAAAATGAAATTACATTGCACACAGCTCTCAAAGGGTCTCCACCTCTAATATAAACATAAACATGACAAGATAAATAAATAAATAAATACAAAATTATGCATGTACCCACATATATTATTTGACACAGAGAAACAACACAGTCTAGTTCGGATGTATACATGTACATGGCAAGAGAAAGAAATCTTGCAAGTTTACCAGATGGAGGGGATAGGGAACAAAGCTGTTACAGAATCTAGAAGTCCTGCTAGAAATACTTTGAAATCTCCTCCCAAAGGGGAGGAACAGAAACAGACCATAAAGAGTATGTGTGTGGTCTCTAACAATGCTTTGAGCTCTAAGTAACATAGCGCTTATAAGCAGTATCCTGAATAACGGGAAGCGAGCTTCCTATAATCATCTCGGCTGTCCTTACCACTCTCTGAATGGACTTTCTATCTGAGGCACTGCTGCCATCAAACCAAACAGTGATGCAGTTTGGTAAGACACTCTCAATCGTGCCTCTATTAAAAAGTGGATGCAGGAAATGCAGATGCTGGTTTGCACGCTTCATTAAGGATGACCTGTGGAGAGACCAGTTCAGATTGTTAGTTATCTGCACCCCCAGATACTTAATACTGTTGACCACCTCTACAGCTGCATCCTTGATACTGAGTGGAGTATGACCATGCCGGCTCTTTCTAAAATCTACAATGACCTCCTTTGTTTTATTAACATTTAGAACCAGGTTACTTTTATTGCACCAGTCCACCAGAGCCTTCACCTCTTTCCTATATGCATCTTCATTGTCATCCCGGATAAGACTCACCACTGCCGAGTGGTAGAAGTGGAATAAATAATTCTGTTGCTTTTAATTCTACTAAGTTTTATCTGTCAATGAGAATGTCATAGTTGAGCTTAAGAAAACACAGGACTAAAATTTAACAAGTCTTGGAAATTACAGCATGGCAATGAAATACGGTAATTTTTATGGCAGAACAAACTTTTTGAGCTGGGCCGATCATAATAAATATATCCCCATGTAAACATGATTATTCACTCACTGTATACATATAGAGGGTCAGGGTAGCAAAAGGCTTATGCCAACTGTAAAGGACTAAACTTTATACTTCAGCTGACAGATGTTTGATGGCTGACACTATAAGTGAATGCAACTTAATAGAGTTGTGTGCATTCTAGTGTAAATAATTCTTTGGCTTCTATTGTACCACATAACCATATGGGCCAATCTCCTAGATGAGGTAGACTGAATTCTAAACAAAAAAAATGTGCGATAGAAAATTCAGCATCAGGATACAACAGAAAAACAGATATAAACAATCTGGTGCAGAGGAAATGAACGAGGGGGTTCAGTGAATCAAATATCCCCCATTTTGCTTCTGTTTTATGTACTATATGAAACTCTGAAAGATGTGATTTAAACAGATTTTCAGAATTCAGGATCTAAGTCAGGGTGGGGAGATGGATTGAGATACTAAACAGAGACAACGGAAAGAATAAATCCTGCACAGGAGAACATATATTAGTGGCTTCTTTTAGTTTTAGGAAAGAACTAATCAGCTGAGTCAGGAACAAGTCCAATGTCCATGAGCTGGCTTAGCTATTGGCATTATCCAATAATAATGTAAATGATGATGATGATGATGATGATGATGATGATGATGATGATGATGATGATGAT
>QLTV01001465.1:2243659-2255501 GCA_003457575.1 Thermophis baileyi
TCCTATCCTATCCTATCCTATCCTATCCTATCCTTTTATTAGAACATTTAAAAAAATATAATTATAAAAATCTCATTCACTAATCATCCCTGTTACCTGTTTCTACAATGCCAGATTCAAGGAAGAGGAAGGGACTTATTTATACTGCTTTTCCTTAATTTTGGACCACCACTGCATCTTCTGCAGACTTTTTCCTAGTCTTGAGTAGACTTTCCCTCCAAGTAGTTTTTCTTATAATCATCTCTAGAGCTTTTTCTACACCTAACTAAATATCTGTATAGTGTATCAAAATAGAAGTATTACATAGGCAAACCAAGTGACACTTTGAACTGCTTAAGCCACGCATTCTGGGCCAGGTAAAGCTTCTTTATGGTCTTCAAGGGCAGATCCATTTGGAGTATATAAAAGCGATCAAAATAGGGTGGGTGGGGGGACTAAGGCAGTATAGTAACAGAATCAACTATTTGTTGTGATCTATCAGTTTGAAACTTTAAGGGAAGACACTAATATGGTAAAGACATATTGGTTACAAATAATAGTTTGTCAATTATAATTTGACATAATTTGATCCATTATTTAAGAAGAGAAATAAGCTGATTGATTTCCAGGTGATACTGAGCAAAATAAAAGAAGCATCCACTTCTAAGTTAAAATGCCTAAACTTGCAAGGTTTTTTTCATTTACTTTTTCATCATGGAAGCATTTCTCCATATCTTATTTAAACAACTGTATGTCAGAGAGCTTCAAGGAACTGTAATGATGTTTTTCAGAAAAAGAAAATAAAACTTATATACAGAAGGAGATTCAGGATGAAAAGTGTAGAATGAAAAGCCAATGAGAAAATATGTATGTTCTGTCCTTGACCATATTTTGAGTTTTGTCCATGTAGTTACATAGCCATTATCAAGTAAGAATAAAGCAGTTCACTGCAGGAATATAATGTGGACAGCCAATGGATGCAGTGGCTGCTTTTTGAATATAGTTACAGCCTGCAAAATGAATTCTTGTGTCATCCTTCATATGTAATAACATTCATATTTCATTCTTTCTGTAGAATAAAATGAAATAAAAATGGAATTCAACGATCAGGCTTTAGTGCAATTCAGACCAGAAGAGTGGGGAGAATGCACTCGGATTCTGGTATTAAATACTGCACATAATGAAATTAAATTATACAATATTTCAAATAAATACCTGTAGAGATTATGGTGATGGGACAGTAATGTTATTATAGAAGAAAGGGATGAAATTGTAGCATTTTTTGGGGGTGTGGGTGGTAGAGTTTTTGAAGGTTGCTGATTCGTTCCAAATAGGCCCGTAAACCTACCAAATCATTAATTAGCATATTTAGGCTGTTTTCTTTGCTTCTAACAAAGAAGGCCTCTCCAAACCTGCTGAAAATTGCTACTTTCTGAGCAAATTTTATGATGCAATCTTAGAAGGGAAGAGAGTAAGAGTAATGAAGTGAAATGCATTAACATTATGCATGGGGTAAAGGAAGTCATCCAAACAAACAGAAGTGTTCCTTCATGCTTCTTCACTATCCCAAGGCAGAGCACTGGTAGTCAACTAAGCAGGACTAGATAAATTTATGGACAATAAAACTAATATGGCTACTTGTACAGTCACAATGAAGAAGACCATTGTTATTTTGAGGAGGACTTTATGAGTTTTGATTTCTCCTTCATATTAAGAATAAAGGACAAGCTGGGAAGGGGGAGGGGAGTGTTCTTCACATACCTGCAAATCTGTGAATGTCTCAGATTTTTGATTCCCATCCCAGAGTCATGTGCCATCCAGTTAAGGTCAGGTCTTGCAGTTTCCTGAGTGAAGAAGCAGGGCCATGAAGTCATGGTGCCAACCTTGGGGTTGTTTTTTGGGGAGCTTCTTCACAGAACCTGACATTGGGCACTGTGGAAATTGGCTGCCCTTGGGGTATCTCTGCTGTTGTTATTAAGGAACTCCTGAAAGCTTATAAGAGATTGTGATATCATTTTGCTTGGCATATATACTTTTTAATGTCATGCTTTTAAATCTATTTGCTTGAGTTAATAATAAAGCTCTTTTTTTATTCACTGGTGTGCTCATTGTCTCCAAATCCAAAATAACCAACTGACTGGGCACCGTTGCACTGAAATTCAGAACGAACAACCAAAGATTCAAACACAGCATCCCTTCCCATTTATGCTCAAAACAGTAGAAAGTATAATAATAGTCCTCAATCCAGTATAAAATTCTGGAATAACTTTGGGTAGTCAAAATCTGTCAATATATATAAACTAATGAAAATTTGAACCCCTAGGGACTTTCTGGCAAGAAGTGGGAGAGAAGCTAATAAAAAGCTCAACTGGTTAAAAAAAATGGAAAAAATATATTTACTTTACTGAGTTGTCTGATTTTTTAAAAAAACTGAGGAAAAATTGTATATGTACTGTAGCTTTGAGTTATATGAAATATGAAGACAAACACAGAGAGGTACCAACAAAGAAATAAACAAATAAATAAAAACAAATTCCACTGATTTATTTAATTAGAATTAAATGGGCATGGAGTTAGCAATTGTAAGGCCATTCATTATCATAGATTTTTAAAAGCCAGTTCCGTGAAAAAATGTTTTGCTTTTTAAACACTCATGGTATAGCAATGTGGGAAAATTGAAACATAAATGTTGCTTGCACTTACATAATGCAGGTTATGAAGACGATTAATACCCTTCCTATGGAGAAGAAGGAACACACAAAAGAACCCTAATTTAAAAACCCTTCAAAGAGTTTCTGAAATAGTGTTGTTAGTTTGGCTGAGTGTCCTTCTAGATCAGGGGTGTCAAACACAAGGCCCATGGGCCAGATCCAGCCCATGATGTGGTCGGATCCAGCCTGTGGGGCCAGGGGTGAAATGCTCCCGGTTCGGGCATGCCTGCCGGTCATCGGAGAGCCGGTAGCGACGGCAGCGCGAGGCTTCGCCCACCCGCCCGGACGCCTCCATTTGGGTTCTTTTACCCTCTGCGCATGCGCAGAATGCTTTGAGCATGCGCAGAGGGTAAAAGAACCCAAATGGCAGCATCTGGGTGGGTGGGCGAAGCCTCGCGCTGCCATCGCTACCGGCTCTCCGATGACCGGCAGGCACTCCTGAACCGGGAGCATTTCACCCCTGCGTGGGGCCATCCTGGAAAAAGTAAGGGGCCAGCCCGAGTTGCTTCGGCCCGGTCTACCCAATGCGAAGAGGAAACATTGGGCCAGCGTGGCTTCGGCCCAGTCTACCGAGTGCGAAGAGGAAATATCCAGCAGTTTGGGGAGTGGCATCAAGCTGGCCACGCCTACCCAGTCGGCCACGCTCGCCCGGACCCCCGAGATTAACCACAGCCCTGATGCGGCCCTCAATGAAATTGAGTTTGACACTCCTGTTCTAGATATTTGCCAGGTATGCAGAACTATATGTGTTTATGCATGCACATTTCCTTTTTCGGATAAACTGAATCTGTATTTCTATCACATTTTTGTTAAGAACTAGTTTTTGGTTTGAGAAAAACACACTGTGTACGATTTCCCCTCTCTGACTTAAAGCATTAAATCTCCTGCAGTGATAGGCAGTCATATTTATTTTTGTGATGGGACCAAACCAATTTTCATCCTTTTTTGCACCTCCTGGCTTCTTGCAGACACCTTTCGATGGTATTGCCTACACCTGTGGCATCAAACTTCACATTCTAAGGAATGTGCTTATAGGTATATTGTTCAGAGAAAACCCCCCACAAAATTTTGCACGAACAGTCCAGGCCTTTAAACACTCTTGTTTTTTTTGCTTTGTTTTTAAACATGGAAAGAAAGCTACAATTTGCTCAAATTGCTTCTCATAGCTGAAAATGAAGATTCAATGGCCACTGTAGAGCACATGACAGAGAAAATGACTACCATTCTAACTGAAGCCAGGAGTCCATTTTTAGGTGTTACTGCTATTAATTTTGTTGCTGGCTTATCTGTCTAGTCTAAGATTACTGTGGCACTGTCAAAATCTTCTTTTCTCCTTAGAATGAAAAACACGAGGAAAGAGATGTAAAAAGATCCTGAATTTGTTTTCTGCAAAAATAGCAAATTCAACAGAAATCATTAACTTTATGCCATGGGAGAGAAAGACAAAAGGTTGTTTATCTTCTTATTGTATTTTTTTTAGCACAGAAACATTCTTCCACAAAAGGAAGAATGGCAAGTGATGAAATATTATGTAACCTCTAAGTCTTAAATATGTATGGTGACATAAATATAAAGAATCAGTTTATGTATCATACAGGTAATCCTTGACTTACGACTATAATAGATCCTGCCAATTATGGTTGTCAGTTGTGATGGTCATCATATGAAGTAGGTCATCATATGAAAATCACTTGAAGTATTAGTACCGCTTTACAAATCCTTAGTAAGGCCACTTCTGGAATACTGCATCCAGTTTTGGTCACCACATTACAAAAAAGATGTTGAGACTTTGGAAAAAGTGCAAAGAAGAGCAACTAAGACGATTAAAGGCCTGGAGACTAAAACATATGAAGAAAGGTTGCAGGATTTGGGTTTGGCTAGTCTAGAGAAAAGAAGGACAAGGAGGGGGGACATGATAGCAGTATTCCAGAATTTGAGAGGTTGCCACGAAGAGGAGGGGGTCAATTTATTTTCCAAAGCACCAGAGGGCAGGACAAGAAACAATGGATGGAAACTAATCAAGGAGAGAAGCAACCTGGAATTGAGGAGAAACTTCCTAACAGTGACGACAATTGACCAATGGATCAGCTTGCCTTCGGAAGTTGGAGATGCTTCATCACTGGAGGTTTTTAGAGACTGGACAGTCTCTAAAGAAGAAGAGACTGGACAGTCACTTGTCTGAAATGGTATAGGATCTCCTGCTTGAGCAGGGGGTTGACTAGAAGACCTCCAAGGTCCCTTCCAGCTCTATTCTGATTAACCTGATTTTACACAGTCATAAGGTGAAGCCATTTTTTGTTATGGGGCATTGCCTACCACTGGAAGTAAATGCTGGTTTTCCAGCAAAAACTTTATAAACACTGCATAAATATGGGCCAATTGCCAATTGCCCTAAATGTGGTCACATGACCATGCCACCTCATTTCAAGTGGCTGTCAGAACTTTGGAACTGGTTCATAGGTACCTTCTGGGGATGATCCATGGTTACTTTCAAATGGTCATTAAGCAACCAGTCATAACTTGTAAATCAAGGACTACCTGTAATTTTTTTTTTTTTTGTAATTTTAGATTAATGGGAATGGATGACTTTGACTATGAACAGAAAACATTCTAAGGTTGAAGAATTTTCAAAAAGTTCCTTTTGGGATTAATTGAAGCAAGGAAGTAAGTTGCTTGTCATAATCACTGAATAACATTTTATTGAGCTTGCATCTTCATGGTAATTAGCTCAAGCAGCAAGGCATTAGGTTATTTTTGGCTTGCACACAAATCAACCCCCCCCCAATCTATAATTTTAGCGAAAAGCCTAAATACAGGCAGACATATATTCAGGTTAAGAAGAGGACATGTTAGACATTAAGTCTCTAAAACTAATATTTAAATAATATCCCTACGTATAATCCAAGCCAATGGTTATCAGTTTTCATGGATTGTCAGAGGGTTTTCAAATTAGTTATTTTAGTAAAATCTGTTAATTATCCAAGTCATCATATACACGAAAGCATGTATTGATATATTAAGTTAAATATGTATTTTGAAAGTTATATTTCACAAAATATATATTTCTACACTTAGGGATAAAACGATTGGATATTATAATATGTTTTATATTAAATATTAACCCTCTTGGTATTTTTATACATTTTTCTGAGTCAGGATGTGCTTGCAAATGTTTGAAGAACTGTAAAATCCAGGTGTTCACTTCAGACCAATTTGCATATTAGTCTTGGGGATGCAGATCAGGTGCATTCACTTTGAAATGGGATCAAAAGCAAATTTTGTAGTATTTCTATAGCTACTGCAGCTTGTTGCCTGTATAAGAGGGTGAGAGACAGGTACCTCAGACTATATACCAAACAAATGACCCATTGGGATTCCCATATCAAAACAACTTACCTTATGTCCAGCCAGAATCTGAAAATAACATTTAACACAGCGCAGTACTTAAGCAAAATGGTTCAGTTGAGATCTGCATATGTGGGACTGATTTGGATAGATTGCAGGGGTGACACCGAAATATAATTTTATCATGTTTTATCTATATCTTAAATTATTGTATTTTATTCCAATTTCATTTTAGACTGTATTTTATTCCAATTTCATTTTAAATCGTATTTTATTCTAATTTCATTTTAAATTGTATTTGATTCAATTCCATTTTTAATTGCTTTTATCAAATTTTAGTAATAATTTGTTTCTGGAACTCTGCACTTTAATATGATCCAAGGGCAAATCAATAAATAAAGATTGAGATATAGCTACTGCAGCTTGCCAAAACCAGCTTAGCTTTCCTTGGATAGTCTTCCTTCTATCTTCCAGTCTTGTCTTGTCTTTTGATTGCGTGGTATGTTCCTAGTTAAATCACAATCAAGTAATACCAAAACTTTTTTTTCTGTGTAATAATTAAATGAAACCCTACCTAGATCGTGTAGTCCTGCAAAAAAATGTACAGGTAGTATACAGGTAGTCCTTGATAATTACAACGATGATTACGACGATAATGGAGCCTAACATTCCTGTTGCAAAGCAAAACATTTGTTAAGTGAATTTGCCCCATTTTATGACCTTTCTTGCCACAGTTGCTAAGTGAATCACTGCAGTTGTTAATAGCACAGTTGTTAAGTGAAACTGGTTTTCCCACTGAATTTATAAGAAGGTCGCAAAAGGGGATCACATGACCCCAGGACACTGCAACCATCATAAAAATGAGTCAGTTGTCAAGTATCTGAATTTTGATCACATCACCATGGGGATGCTACAATGGTCATAAGTGTGAAAAATGGTCATAAGTCATTTTTTTTCAGTGCCATTGTAAGTTTAAACAATCACTAAGTGAACTGTTGTAAGTCGAGGACCACCGTATTGATATAATGAAAAAAATATACAGTATGAATTCCATTTTTCATAATATCAAGGTATCAACTGCTTTTTCAAAAAATTTTGATAAACTATTTCAACTAGTCTTAATGCAGAGGATCTTACACAGGAATTATGCACAAGTATTTTAATAATTTTCAAAGTAACTCTCTACACGAGGGGTGTCAAACTCGATTTCACTGAGGGCCGCATCAGGGTTGTGTTTTATCTTGGGGGCCTGGAGTGGTGGCCTGGGTGGGCGTGGCCAGCTTAATGTCACTCGTCAAGGCTCCGTTTTTGGCTGCGATGGCCTCCTGCAGCCTTCTACCAGCAAAAATGGAGCTCAGGGAGGCCGTGTGCAGCCCTACCAGGTTCTGTTTTCGGCCGCGAAGGCCTCCTGCAGCTCTCTGCCAGCGAAAACGGAGCTCAGTTTTTGCTGGCAGAGGCACTGTGGGCTGGTCCTTCGCTGTTTCTAAGGTGGCCCCACGGGCCAGATCTAAGCACCCTGTGGGCCGGATCCAGCCTGCGGGCTGGATTCAGCCTGCAGGCCTTGAGTTTGACACCCCTGCTCTACATATTCTATTTAAAGTTTTAAAAATGCCAGTATTCATAACCCATACTTTAATACAAAGTAGATTATAGGAATGAAATAGATTAAAACATGGCCCCAAATAATCTGCTAATAATTAAAGCAAAAATCATGGTTGTCTGCAGGGATGACAAATGATGACACAAAAATGATCATGACACAAATTCTGCTGCATTTTTTGCTTGCATATCAACATCACATATAGATTCAGCTGATGGAATGAACAGGAAGAATCCATATGCAAATACATTAAGCGAAGCGTTTGCATCAGTGGTGAAATCCAATTTTTTTTACTACCGGTTCTGTGGGCGTGGCTTGGTGGGCATGGTGTGGCTTGGTGGGCGTGGCTTGGTGGGCATGGCAGGGGAAGGATACTGCNATTCCCTCCCCACTCCAGGGGAAGGTTACTGCAAAATCCCCATTTCCTCCCGATCAGCTGGGACTCGGGAGGCAGAGAATAGATGGGGGCGGGACCAGTCAGAGCTGGTATTTACTGGTTCTCTGAACTACTCAAAATTTCCACTACCGGTTCTCCGAACTACTCAAAATTTCCGCTACCAGTTCTCCAGAAACTGTCAGAACCTGCTGGATTTCACCCCTGGTTTGCATCATGATATCATGATTCACATTTTGTCATTTCAATCATGGTTTGTGGCAGTTATAATTTCCGGATGGTGCTTTAAATTGATATTGGACTCTGAATAATTCTGAGCTGTATTCCATAAATAGATAATTCTGACTTTGATAGGTGAATCCTTTTGGCATGACTTTGCATGCAGCTTAGTCATTGCTGATATATAAAAGATACTAATTCTATGGGCTCAGTTTATTTATATACCTACTAAGCTTTACAGATGATCATTTTGACTTTGTAACCATGAAGGTGGAGAGTTTTAGTTTACATAAAACTTATTGTATATACTTGTTGGCTTTCCACTGCAAACAGTTGTGCTATAAGCATGGAGACTTACAATTCTTTTACCAGTGTGGCTACATACGAAGAGAACCATATTGGTCTCACAATGGACTAAACATCTGAAGATAAGATGCGACCTCGCATCTCTTGATTGGCACCTTCTGTTCACAGGATGTAATACTGCAGAAGACCATTATAACACTTTTTTGCTCGAAGTCAATAGAGTCATTAACCTATACGTACCAATAATAATCCCAAAAGCCAAAAAATAAAATAAAAAAAATATACCCATAACAATAAGAAAGCTACAAGCCAATAAAATATCTCTTTGGCGAGAAAACAAAACTGGCTACGTAGCTAACTTTAAAAACCGCTATAAAGCCTTATGCCGCCAGATAAAGGCAGAATGTACCAATCACCATTGCAAACAGGAGGAAGAGCTGTTACATTATAAATCCACCCGAGCCTTCTATAATTTTGTAAATGCCAAACTTAAAGACTTGAAAACTATCCCACCTCTAAAAGGGCCTAACGGGGAAGACTGTGACAATGAAGCTGTTAAGGCCAACCTTTTCAATAAGTTCTTCAGTTCAGTCTTTGTCGACAGCAATGGCTGTTGCCCCACATTTCCTAATCGTACCATAACTAATTGTAACAATTTACTACATATTGATTTTACAGTAGATAATGTTGAAATGGAACTACATAACCTAAAGCCATCCCTATCTATTGGCCCTGATGGATTATGTGCCTACTTCTTAAAAAAGCTTGCCACTGCCATAGCTGAACCACTATACACAATCTATGAGGTATTTTTCAGAACCAGCTCCTTGCCCAACCTATGGTCATTAGCCACAGTCATACCTATCTTTAAAAAGGGAGACCCTAGTCTAGTAGAAAATTACCGACCAATCTCATTGTGTTGCGTCACCTGTAAAGTCATGGAATCAATTATAAACCAATCCATCACCCTCCACTTAGAGACAAACAACCTGCTTTCTAACAAGCAGTTTGGTTTCAGGAAAAATTTGTCCTGTAATCCGCAACTCCTACACTGCAGAAACATTTGGACCACACATCTTGACCAGGGTAAAGCAATAGATGCAATTTACATAGACTTCTGCAAAGCCTTTGATTCAGAGGAGGGTTCCTGCCGGTTCGGACCAGCTCTATAGAACCGGTAGTGGGAATTTCCCCCCACTCGCCGAACCGGCAGTGATGGCCGGCTGGACATGCCCCCAAACCAGCTCTCTTGGCAGCGCCATAGGCGCCGCCATCTTGTTTTTTGCTTCTGCGCATGCGCAGAAGCTGTTTTTTGCTTCTGCACATGTGCAGAAGCTTGGTTTTTAGCACTGTGCAAGCGCACCCGTGTGGCGCGCAAGGTGCGCACGCCCACGCGGTGCGTGAGGAAGCGAACCGGCAGCGAGGTAAGTCAAAACCCACCCCTGCTTTGATTCAGTGGTGCACGATAAACTACTGTTAAAACTAAGTTCTTACGGCATTTCCGGATCCCTGCACAAATGGATAGCCGTGTTCCTGTCAAACAGGCAACAAGTAGTCAAAATAGGGAGGGCCCTATCAAATCTGGCACCAGTTAATAGTGGTGTCCCCCAAGGCAGCGTTCTAGGACCCACATTCTTTCTGCTTTACATCAACGACCTATGCGATCATATTAAAAGCAGCTGCGTCCTCTTCGCTGATGATGTAAAATTATTTAACACCACTGACAATGCTGATGCCCATTTGTCAGAATGGTCGCGCAATTGGCAACTCCAAATCTCAACTAATAAATGCTCTGTCCTATACATTGGCAATAAAAATCATAACACCAAATACAAGTTGGGCGGAAACGACCTAATAGACGACCCTCACTCTGTCAAGGACCTAGGAGTATTCATCTCAAACGATCTAAGCCCCAGAGCTCACTGTCTGAATATTTTTTAGGTTTAGTGATTTTTTATAGAAGATAGCCACACCACCTCCTCTGCGGGTTTCGCGATCGGACTGGTAAACATGATAGTCTATTACTTTGATACTGTATCTTCTTCTCTGGTAACATTGTATTGCTAACTAGGGCATACAAAACCTTTGCCAGACCAATTCTTGAATACAGCTCATCCGCCTGGAATCCACACTGTATATCGGATATTAACAAGATTGAGCGGGTCCAGAGGTATTTCACGAAAAGAGTACTCCACTCCTCTACTCACAATAGAACCCCTTATGCCACCAGGCTTGAAATTTTGGGCTTGGACAATCTGGAACTGCGCCACCTGCGGTCTGATCTAAGCATAGTACACAAAATTGTCTGCTACAACATCCTACCTGTCAACAACTACTTCAGCTTCAACCTCAATAATACACGGGCAAACAATCGATACAAACTCAAAGTAAACCGCTCCAAACTCGATTGCACAAAATATGACTTCAGCAACAGAGTGGTCAACGCCTGGAATGCTCTACTTGACTCCGTTGTTACATCCTCAAACCCTAACAGCTTCAACCTTAAACTGTCTACCGTGGACCTCACCCCATTCCTAAGAGGTCCATAAAGGGGGCGTGCATAAGCGCACCAGCGTGCCTACTGTCCCTGTCCTATTGTTCCCATTTATTTGTATTCATTTCCATCATTCATGTCCATGTTCATATTTATACCTGCTGTCTTGTACATGTTTGCCAAACTAATGAACAAACAAACAAACAAACAAACAAACAAACAAACAAACAATAAATAAGTCTAGAACAGTGCTTTTCTTCCCTAGTTGAGGTGGCCCTAGGCATGAAAATTTATGAGGGAAATCTCAAGGCAACCCTAATCTTTTCCACAGTGGATAAAAGTTGGAGCAGACCAGTGGTGGGTTGCTCCTGGTTCGGTCCGGTTCAGCAAACTGGTAGCGGTGGTGGCGGGAGGCTCTGTCCACCCGCCTGGGACACTTCTACGCGTGCGCAGAAGCGTTGCACGTGCGCACACAAGCGAACCGGTAGAGACAGGATTTACAACCCACTGCTGGAGCAGACCAATATGTGTAAATATGTATCTATATCTATCTATCTATCTATCTATCTATCTATCTATCTATCTATCTATCTATCTATCTATCTATCTATCTATCTATCTATCTATCTATCTATCTATCTATCTATCTATCTATCTATCTATCTATCTATCTATCTATCTATCTACCTACCTACCTACCTCCCTTTCTTCTCTCCTATCCCATCTACCAGCTATCCGTTTATCTATCCATCCTTCCATCCATCCATCCATCCATCCATCCATCCATCCATCCA